>KL271035.1:55313-65402 GCA_000699545.1 Podiceps cristatus
AGTAGAGGAGAATTTTAAATGCAACATGAATTTTAAAAACGTGAATTTTAAATAGACAATTTAATTAGCTAAGTTAGAAAAATAAGTGCACATTAAAAGCTGCACACCTGGAATCTTGCCAAAAGTAAGAGGCAATCTCTCACAAGCTGTAATTTTACAACACAGAAATCACAACGTTTTCACCAGTAACAATATCTGTTAGAACCATGCCTAGGCATTCTTCCTCTGACACACAGTGAAGAGTGCCACCTATTGAATAGCAAACAGTATTTCCAGAAACCATTAAATTATTCTGGAAACCATCTACGTACTCACCCTCCAACCCAAGCATTCAGTTTAGCATTTCATCATGCAGTTTCCTGACAGAGAGCAGTTTTGCTGCTAACTTTGTTACAGAATTGATGGCCAAAATAATACTTCGGTATAGAAACAAGGTGCCCAATCCACCCTGCATAAGAGTTATCTGATTTTTAGACGCACCAAAAAAGAAAAATTTTATTCAGTTATGTACGTTGCATCAGAAGATACCATGCTGTTTTGTCCAATCTTCTCTAGTAATAACCGTATTTTACAGAAATAAGATTTGAAGGTATCAAGGACACAAAATGAAAAAAAGTAGTATTTTCTGAAGGCAGTTCTTTGTTCCCACAAAAAAGTGTATGTTTTCCATATGTTTTACTTTACAGTCAAAAGGAAAAACCTACTTTAATTCAGACTTGAATACTTCTTCATTTACACTGGTGACCAAAGTATCTCTCAGAGGACCTAATACACAAATATTTCAGACACATATGCTGTGATCCCAGAGTCGTACTGCAGAGCAGTGACAGATAAGAACACACAGTGTGTCTCCCTGAAGAAGCCTTATCAAGTGCTGTACAGCACGCAGCAATGCTAGCCTGGCCAGGAGTGGAAGACATATTCTATACTTATAAACAGTGTAAATTAACATTACAGTCTATGGACTTATAGTGCTAAATACATACAGTCTAGCCAAGGGAAAAATGTGTGGTATGTTGCAAGAGTCTGCGTGTAATGTGATACCAAACAATACTGCTGTAACCCACCAAGACTTGGAACCAACTCATTTATATACAAAATATTTGAATGAGTCAGCAGCTCACTGCATTTCCCAGGCCTGCTGTAGACTTATCATACAGTTCCCAGACGCACTTCCTCAGATTGTGTTTGCCTCATAAACAAGGTCAGTAGTGACAAAAAGTGATATAAAGGTCAACGAGTAGGAAAAGATGACAATACACAGACTTATTTTATCTGTTTAACCATTAACCTGTTCAATACACTGAAGTTCCACAGAATTCCTCCATTTATTTGCTTCCCATCCCAGCCTCACAGGTCAAGTGCTTTAGCCCCAAATCATCCCAGTGGCCCTCTGCTGAACTTGCTCAGGTGTGCCAACACCTTTCTTTACTGGGGAGCCCAAAACTGGATGCAATACTCTAGACACAGTCTAATGAGTACCAGGTAAAGGGGAGAAATTGCATCCCTTAATCTGTTGGCTGCGCCCATGCTGATACAGCCAAGTACACTGTTAGCCTTCATCACCGCAGGGCCCACTGCTGCCTCACCTCTAGTCACTTGCCCACAACGATGCCAGGTCCTTTTCAGCAGGGCTGCTCTCTGGCCAGCCAGGCTCCGCCAGACTAACAGAGGGATTTAGTCCTCTCTGTGTGGAACGCTGCATTTGTCCTTCACAAACTTCATACAGCTCCTGTCAGCCCCCTCCTCCGGCCTAACTCCCGGTGAGTGGCAGCCCTGCCCTCCAGCTTACAGAGCAGAGTTCCATCAAAGGCGGCAATCAGGTTGGTCATGCATTCCTTGCCCTCGGGAAATCCATGCTGTCCAATCAAGTGGTATTTCGAGTCACCACTGTCTATTCACCCACTTCTTCTATGTCTATTACCTATACTGATGCCTCTTGCTAATGTACCAAAGTGGGGTTTCCTAGTACAAATCCAGCTTGATCAGGTTACCCACGCCACCCATCATCTCACCTCAGGCTCTCATACACTACTGTACTAGTTTGTCTTCTCCACATAGCATATTCTATAGAGCAACAAAAGCTTTCTTATCTCAAAGCAGAAAAATAATAATGAACAAGGATGTTAAAATCTTAAATATATATATACACACACACAAAATGGCTTTAACCACTACTGCCAGCTTACTAATGCAGTAATATTCTTTTGAATCCTCAGCAGCTTCATTCCTGATTTTACCTGAGCAAGGCAAACCTTCAGAGTTTTGTACAAAGCTGTATTAAAAAAATACAGCTTCCTGTGCTCTTAAGAAGAGCTATGAGACATCCAACATAAATCAAATACCAATATTGGTTTTCAAGCCAAACAAATGACAACTATATCATCTTAGGACTCTCCTTTTGAATTCATCTGTTTTTTAATGTTTTTATATATTTTCTCCCTAATTCTCTTTTGTACAGGCTGCTTTGTAGCTCTTTCAGCACAGATCAAACAGCATATTTACAATGTACATTTAAAAATGAGTAAAAAGATTCCTCTGTCCCTATTTTTTAGTTAAATTTCCTTATTGTAACTTCAGAGTAATGTAATAAATTATACTCACTGAAAGAGAATAGCAATATATTACTTGAGAGAGGTGCATTAGTTTTGGTCTGTCAGTCCTGGCTCTATGACTTAGAAATAAACATAATTTCTGCCTATTAGTTTAACAATATGATCCTCTGGGATTTTAAATTGCCTTTTCCCTATCCACTTCACTCGAAGTAGTAATAAGGATGAGATGTGATGTACTTGAAACAGTAATGATTTTTTTACTACCATTTTACTTACATGCTCCTATTTTAAAGGCCCTTGCACCTATGAAATCCATGTGTTAAATGATAATTAAGTTACAAAGATACACTAAATGAATTCAGCAAAATGAAATCACACAGTAACTTAGTGTATACAACAGTCCCACCAGACCTGTTCCTTCAAAGAACACTGAATTACATGGGCCATTAAAAAAAAAAAAAAAAAAAATCCTTTAAGGGTGTATTTATATATGTTTGTTTATGCTATCCCTCTCTGGGAAGGAAGAGAGAAGAGTAACTTCTTTCACTTTGAAACACACTAAGTTAATGATCAACATGCATTACAACTGAAAAATATGTCTCCTAGATTAAGAAAAATTATTTGAGACTTTTGCTTGTATATTTTTGGGGGGATTCCTTCGGGAACTTACACAAGGTTGCAGAATTCAATTTTATTTTAAAGACACATGGAATGATAAATTCCGGAGTTTTTAAATTGAGGGGAAAAAATTACAACAAAATAAGAGACTTACAAGATTTCTCTCTAGGGATTTCAGCTGATGATCTATTTCTTTCAGACGATTTTGTTGATCACATTGTTCCTTATTGTCTCGCAGAACCTTTTCACCCGGAACTGCTTCTAGGCTTCTGTTTGCATAAACTAGAGACTCCTGACCAAAGGAAGAATAGGCAGGAGTTAAACATATGACTTTACATTGCTTCAAAGCCAGACGAGTGTTCTTTTGATTTCTATTAGGAAAACATTGAAATGTTTAAAATAATGTGTCAATTTCAAATTTTGCGAACGCATAATTTTCATTATGCATATTTTCAAATACAATAGCTAAACATCAGGCTTGACTGATTCCAATAAAAGTACTCTTCCCCTTCACATTTTAAGAGGAATTTCTTAGTCTCCAGAGCTAGCACTTTGCTGCTTCAATTCTAACAATAAAAATGCACTGAGAATTGGGGAGACTGAATGAGGTGTTCAAAGCTTGCTCCTATTAATCATACTGGGATCAGAATTAGGCCGGAAGGGAAAGGAAGAACTGAGCTGAAACAACTGTAGGTTTTGTTTGTTAGATACCATGCTAAATGAGAAATAACCCTCTCTCTGTAAGTTGGAGTTAGATGCACAACCATTATCAAAAATTTGGTTTACACATTCTCACATCCTTTAGTAACTTTGGATCTGATTCTGAACTTTGTATCAGTCCTGAATGCATTCAAGGTTCAATATTACATGTAAATTTAGATCATTAAGAATGACAAGTATTAGCAAAACAGCAAAGTTATGTTGCAATTGGAGAAAACCAGGGCTTTCTCTTGCAAATCAATAATCCTGTAGAACCACCCATGGAATCCAAATAATGGTAGGAGGAAAAAAAACATTTAAAAAACAAAAAAAAACCCACACAAACAAAAAAAACCTCATGTTAGTCAATTCAACCCAAAGGAACATGACCAACCATTTAATAAAAACATACTCCATTCATTCTTATTTTCAGAAGCAGTTGAAGCAATCTTAACAAACATACACAAGGAAAAGAATGTCAAGTACCATGTCTAACTGGAAAGAAAAACAAACTTTACAACATTCAACAGAAAATTTCTCAACCACTCTATATAAAGAACTGCGAGCATTTCTAAACAACTTTTTCTAAACATCAAACAAATCTATGAGTTCTGATATTTAAACCAAACTATTATCTGCATGAAAATAAACTTATATTAACACAGTAGAAAACTTTGAATGCATATTTACAATCAGCAATAGCAGGCAGTACCACAATGCCACTAAGTTTTCCTATAACAGAGATATAAACAGCATCATCTGTTAATGACTAGAATCTGTCCAAAGTGGACTGAAGTTTAATGTGGCCCACCTAAAGCCAATTTCTTAATATTAAAATATTCTAGAGCTAGGCTTCTAAATACAGAGAGAGCTTTTTAAATTAAGCATGATGCCCAGTGGCAAGAAATCTGCATGGCTGACATCTATACAGAACATAAAGAAAAAAAAAAAAAGACTTCTTTAAACTTGTGTTTATTAATACTCGAAACAAGGACATGACCTTCATATCAGTAATATGAAGCTCCTGCAATAAGACAAACTGCTTTTACATGGCTTTGTTTTTCCACCAATTTTAATACTCGTGAAATTGTTCATGGAAGGGCAGAGAGGAAGATGATGGCATCATATCGCTTTTTCTTTTTTTTTTTTCTTTTTTTTTAAAAAAAAAAACAAAAAAATTATAGCTATTTCTGCAATTACATTTCTAAATCCAGTCTTTTGATCTGTGCGTATACAGACATTGCCATGTCAGCAGTTAGTGCTCAGCATGGATCAGAGCTGCAGTCCTGATTTGTTTCAAAAAGCAATGTTATGAATACATCTATAACAATATGCAACTAGTGGTACTGAGAAGTCACTAAATATTGTATTATACTTCCAAGTACTTCATTTTGGGGTTTGTATGAAGGGACTACTGGTTGACATTTTTATATGAACTGCGCCTTCTATGAAGAACAGAGCTCAAACAGGAAACAGCATCTCCGAAAATATTACTGCTGCAGTACCAGCTGGATTTAAAAAGGTGACAGTGAGAGAAGTCATAAAAACAAAAAAGCTACTACCTTCAAATTTTTACTTTCTTTTCCACACACATTTCTGAAGCAAAGCTTTATGCAGATTCCTGTCCTAGTCTTTCAAATAGTTTCAGGCATACATGTGTCATTTTATAGACAGCTCAGCTGCTGCAAGCACTTATAAGCAACCTCTTCAGACTTTAGCAAAACTATATATCATAAGTTATTTTTCCTTTTATCACACTCAGTATGATTTTTAAGCCTGGCTGCTTCTCTAGTAAGACAATATTGTTCTATCAAAAGAAATTCTTAACTGGGATAAACATGATGACTTTATTCTTCGTAAACTGTTCTTGAATATTGATCGCTGCTATGACACCTAACCAGTTCTTGTCAGAGTGTGTTGGATAAGACTTGAACCATGAACATTTACTTGAACTATGAACAGCAGTAAATAGTATTTGTTTCAACATTTCTCCAACATCAACATCCACAACTGATATAATTCTATTTAGATCAGATGGTAAAAACAATTGTTACTATTTGCTCTCTGTCTGATCAGCAGTTTTGCACACTTCACTCACATTCCCCCTTAACGCCTTTTTTCTCAACTCTCTGTAAGTCACTCCTTGCACAGAAGCCGTTCTACACTTCTGAGCATTCTGGGAACTAGTTTTCCATTTTTTCTGTACTAGTTAGGAGAACCAGGGATCACAACTGCACAACAGTCAAGCTATATGGTACGCTACAGATGCGTACAGCAGCACTGTGATATTTTCTGTTTCATTCTGTATTCCTGTCATAATTGTTCCTAATAATCTATTTGATATCTGACTACTATGGAGCATTAAGCTGCTGCTTTCACAGAAGTATTTCTTACAGTCTCATTTCTCTCATCCCTGAATAGTAACTGATCAGAACTCATGCTATATGAGCAAAGTTAAGACTTTTCCTGACCTCCTGATTTTTAAAATACTTTTCTCAAGATATCATGAAATAAATGTAAGATGTATTACATCACCAAAAAAAACCAAAATAAAACAAAACATTTTATTGTCAATGTTTCAAATGCTTCAAAAGATTTTATGCCTCAATCATATAGCATGTGTACATAGTGGAAGACCATCTAAAATGAAAGATTGAAAAATCTTAAAGATGAGGTAGAAAATAATACTGCTAGATATGTTACACAACAGAAGATATAAGAACATAGCAACAGCCAAAGCCACAATGATCATAATGCAGAACAGAAATATCCAGTATTTGAAATAGCTAAAATTATATGTTGCACTCCCTTTTCTCCAAAATTCTATAAATAAATTAAAAAAAAAAAAAAATCCCACCTAATGAAAGGTACTAGTGTCAAACAACCTTCTTGAGCCACAAAACCAGCTAATCAGCTTATTAACCTGCTTTTAACATGCCCTGAAATAGAAATACCCATCAAAATCATCTGTTTTGGTGAAATGCAGGCATAGAGTATAGGCTATCAATGAGTTCATTAATTGAAACATTAGTGTATCTTCAAAATTTTTTATCACCTTGAGTATTTATTTAGTCTTAAACCATTAACTATAGTCTGCTATAATCAAAAAATTGAATACTTTTCTGATTAAAGAAACCCAATCAGGTATGAAAGAACTCATCAAGGTAATACACAATATTGAAGTAAATCAGACAGATGATACTGTTTCTTTAAACACTGTCTCCATTTCCTTTTATTTTCAGGTAGTTTTCCATTTTTTCAAGCTGGTAATTGTACTCATCACATACAGTCTTATACTTCATATTCTTCACCCTACCATTTCCCTGTCCCTTCCAGGATTACATTCAACTTAATTTGTTCTTCCTCAAAAATATTAAGACAGACAGAAGCATTTTTAGATATTTAATTAGGTTGGCACCGGGACAAAGAGATGTTTCAGAAAGAAATACAGTACTGATGAGAAACATTTCCATGTAAAAGAGAACATTAGTCATGGAAAAGCATGAATCCAGCTGGACTCACTGCACAAAAAAAAATGAATCTGTATGCTCCTCTGTAACAGCTCAGCTATGGTACTGTAGGATAATTAAAGCCAGTTGTTAAAAGTTTTCAGAGTCAGAGCATAGTTCCTATATCCTGCCAAAGTATGTATCAGTGGCAGAAAGCAGCTCTCCCGTTGAGCCAGTGGTGACTGTTTGCATTTTGAAAGTTATATCTAATGCAATTCTTGGAAGAAAAGAATGTGCAAGCCTTATGATATGCAACTCTAAGTTAATTCTGTTTTAATTACTTCTGAAATTCTAAATGAAAATCCAAACAGATGATTTATACACTAACAATTTTTCCCAGTGTTCTCCATCACTAATGCATTATACCCTACTCAACCACAACAGATGAAATCCACATCTCATGGAAACTGGAAAGAATTTCAGCACTGATTTCTAGAAGAAAGATTAATCTCACTGAAATGAACCTCTTCTCCAAATGAAAGGACATCCATGTTCCAAACTAGACTCGTGTCCTGTAATAACTAGACTCATTCAAAACATATTCTGTACTTCCATGGGTTTTTTCCCCCATCTCCTGGCACCTTAATTAAAAAAAACAAAAAAAAAAAACAAAAACAAAAAAAAACCCACAAACTCCTAAGAAACAAATATTGCAGTACAAATTTGCATTCCACAGCATCTGTGCCAACATCTTTATTATTAAATAACAATTGTTAATAGCAATTAACTTTACGGAATTTACCTCAGTTATCAAAGAAGTAGTGATATAAACTAAGCTGAAAGTCTGAACAAAAGAAATTAGTAGAAACTTATCTGAGACTTCAACAATACCAGAGTATCACCATCAGTTTTCAATACTACAGATCCCCACTCTCACCAACAAATACTTTGAGAGCTGCAGAGAGCAGCTCTGCAGAAGGGGATCTGGGGGTTCTGGTCAACGGCAAGTTGAACACGAGCCAACAGTGTGCCCTGGCAGCCAAGAGGGCCAACCATGCCCTGGGGTGCATCCAGCACTGCATCCCTAGTCAGTTGAGGGAGGTGATTGTCCCACTCTGCTCTGCACTGGTGCGGCCCCACCTTGAGTGCTGTGAGCAGTTTTGGGCACCGCAGTATAAAAAGGACATAAAGCTACTGGAGAACGTCCAGAGGAGGGCCATGAAGTTGGTGAAGGGTTTAGAGGGAAAGTCGTATGAGGAGCAGCTGAAGTCACTCAGTCTGTTCAGCCCAGAGAAGAGGAGACTGAGGGGAGACCTCATCGTGGTCTACAGCTTCCTCCCAAGGGGAGGAGGAGAAGCAGGTGCTGATCTCTTCTCTCTGGTGACCATCAACAGGACCAGGGGGAATGGCAGGAAGATGTGCCAGGGGAAGTTTAGGTTGGATATTAGGAAGAGATTCTTCACTCAGAGGGTGGTGGAGCACTGGAACAGGCTCTGCAGGGAAGCAGTCATGGTGCTGAGCCTGACAATATTCACGAAGCACTTGGACAACACCCTCAGACAAATGGTGTATATCTTGGGGTTGTCCTACGCAGGGACAGGAGTTGGACTCAATGATCCTTGTAGGTCACTTCCAACTCAGGACAGTCTATTATTCTAAGCGTGGTTAGCAGGTCAGGGGAGGTGATTCTCCCCCTCTACTCCACTACCATGAGACCCTACCTGGAGTACTGCATTCAACTGTAGGCCTCCAACACAAGAAGGACATGGACCTGTTGGAGTAAGTCCAGAGGAGGACCACAAAGATGATCAGAAGGCTGGAGCACCTCTCCTATGAAGACAAGCAGAGAGACTTAAGCTTGTTCACCCAAGAGAAGGTAAGGCTCTGAGGAAACCTTCTAGCAGCCTCCCAGTACCTACTGGAGGCCTGCAAGAAAGCTGGAAAGGGACTTTTTTACAAGGGCATGTAGTGACAGGACAAGGAGTAATGGCTTTAAACTGAAAGATGGTAGATTTAGATTAGATATAAGGAGGAAATCCTTCACCATGAGGGTGGTGAGGCACTGGCACAGGCTGCCCAGAGAAGCTGTGGATGCCCCATCCCTGGCAGTGTTCAAGGCCAGATTGGATGGGGCTTTCAGCAACCTAGTCTAGCGGAAGGTGTCCCTGCCCACAGCAGGTGGGTTGGAACTAGATGACCTTTAAGGTCTCTTCCAGCTCAAACTATTCTATGATTCTATGAAACGTATAATTCAATTAATTTCTTCAGATCCTTTCTAGGTAGGTATCAGTTCCCTTTGGTCAGGTTCCAAAAGACATTCAGTACAAATAATTCTGATATTGCTCTGTGATTCACCTATTTTCTCATATCAGAACTGTTGCTTCAAGAATAACTTTTTTTTTTTTAAGTAAATTCATTAAAACTTCCAGTTTATAACAATATTAGGGTATATTAATCACAATAACCAAGGCTGTTTTAAAAAGACCATGAGCAGCAAGGTACTTCGAACAACTACTTGGGAAAAAAAGTAATTTTTCAAGCCTTTTGACAGGAAGCTCTAAACTCAAAGTAGTCACTAATTTCTCAGCTACTGCTGCATCCATAAATTAGTGATTTTTTTACCTACCAAAACAAAAATAACCATAACCAAGAACACAAGACTGAGAGCTAGACCTGGTACAAAGCTTCCACAGTAAACAGTCAAGTTCCTGAAATTTCAGACAATTATTTTCTCCTCCACTTACCATAAAAAAAAAATATATATATAT
>KL271036.1:403-27500 GCA_000699545.1 Podiceps cristatus
CCCCCCCAATGTATACATGTGAATTCTCATCAGATGAACCTTCTTAAAATGCTTTGAAAAACCCAATCTTTAAATATAAAGTGCTATAGGATCTTTTGAGATAAAATTCTCTAGAGTGTCCCATTCATCTCCTCTTCCTTACTTTGTGGAAGTACTTAGTCTTTATATAATATTCAGCCCTGATTACAGGGTGCAAGACTGTTTTTTTCTGTCTAAAGAACTAGTTATGAAAGAAGGCTAGGTTTGGGTTTTCTGCTTTTATGCACAGCAAACATGCAATTTTGTTACCGGTAGCAACAACCAGCTCAGAAAATGATTAGGCTTTTAAATGACTGGGTTTTGTGAAAAAAAGCGTAAACAGGAAGGTGTGGGCTGTTTCTGGGGTTATAGAGACTGCAGTAGAAGGAATTCAGGGAAGAGACAGAGTGAGTGAGACTCCTACACTGGTTTCCATGTAGACTCTGCTAAGTCAGAGGAATTCCTCCAAATGTATGAAATTTGCAAAATTTTAATTGAGTGTAAAATTTGGACCTAGTTGTTTTTCAGGGATAGAGCTGGATTTTATCAAACTAACTGATAACTCTTTTGCAATTTTGAAAGGTTAATTATATTGTTGAGCAATATTTTAATTTATTCTAATTTGTCTCATCTGGATTCGTTTGCCTAATAGTTTTGCATATCTTTACATTCATTATAGTCCATTAAGGTAAAAAACCTTTCAACAAATACTCATTTGTGGCCACTTTCACCACTTTCCGCTTGAACCTCATTCTTTTCCAAATGTCAAACTCTTTAAAAATCTTGACATGAAAGGTCACCTTTCTGTGAAAATAAGTCACTGTATTTAACATTTCAGCTCTGACACAGAATGACAAGTTTTATAGAAGTCTCATCCCTTTCAAGAGGAATCTCAGGGAGAATTTAAAGTATTTTTGCTTCTTAAAATTAGAGTTTGCCCACCAGTTTTTAGCACTATGACTCGCACAATAGTTAGTGTGTCTACTGACCATAGTTTTCATCTGAGATTGTTTAATATGACAAAATAACAGCCCAGAAAGAATGCAAAGTCATTTCTTGTGCTTTGGTGGAGCACCTTGTTCTTGCATGGGGCAGAGCAGTCCTGCCAGTCTCACGAGCGCTCATTCATGACTCATGATAATGAAGGATGTATATAATAGTTGAAAACACTGTCTGAAATGCTTATGTAGGGGACATACTTATGTAAACTTGGACTGCTTTGTATTAAATTTCATAAATGTTGTGAGAACAAATCGAATATTTTACTTTGTTATTTGCACTGTGGTACTGCCTGTTTCCTTGGGTGTGCTTGTACTCCACAAATACAGTAAAAAGCTATCTTAAGGGCCTTCTAAGCTATAAAAAACCCAACAGCAACAGGTTACAGCAAACAGACACATGAATACTAGGAAATAACTAGTTAAAACAACTCAGAAAAAAATGTTGTGGAAGTAATATGTTTGTAGGTTTTTTATAAGCACCATAGCAAATATGAGGTTGTGCATTCACCTGGGGCTGAAATGGCCATTTAGAGGAGCTGCTAATGATAGCTGTCAAGTGATAAAGACACTTTTTAAAGTCCAGGTAAAATTGGAATAGGAATGTTTATTGAGTTAACTACTATTTCCCAAATAACCATGTGAAAAATATATGAAATGAAATGGCACTTACTATTGCATAGTGCCTTATGTTATTCTCAGCTCTGTATTCCTTCACAGAAGTTTTTAAGAGCCTCAGTAGTGGTACTTTTCTGCTTTTATTCTTGCATTGTCCTCGTAGCCCTACACCTGGAAACCCCAATGCTGTTGTCAGGGCAAGCTCTTATTGGAAGCAAATACCACTTTGCCCCTCTTTTTCCTCACTCTTTACCTCATGCTTTGTAGACCTTAGCTCATATTGGAGAAAACTAAATGTCTTCAGTAACAAAGTATAGAGTAGTAATTTAAATATTCAATCAAAATTATCCAATAATGTATGTGCAGAGATATTTAACAAGTGGCCAATGTGTAAAATTTGCACCCAATTAGTATACTCTAGTCAGTGCTAATAGCACCTTAAGCAGAACCAATAGGAAGCATGAGAGTGGCTCACAATGAAAAATATATAGTGCTAGGAAAAAAAAAAAAAAAAACAAACACATTACAAAAATCATCATTATCATTGTCATCTTCACCCTTACAACCTGCTGTGCTGGCTCCATCTCTGCTCTTCCTGGTTGGGCACAGGAACAATTTTCCTTCATCTCTCCTCTTTTTTTCTCTGCCCCTCTCTCTCTTCCCCATTATGCTTCTATTTTTCTATAGAAGTAACTTGCACTGTTAGAGTGGACATGTTTCATCAGCTATGGACTTCACTAATAAGTGTCTCTGAATGTGAACCTGTCTCACTATCATTTGTGCAACATCACTGTCTACCTGTAGAGATACTGGGCTTGATCTAAGTTTTTAGTATCTCCTGCACTTTGACGTAAAGGCTGATTATCTGATAGAAGTGCCTGTATTGTACACTCTGTTATCATACTCTCTATACTTGAATTGATCGAATCAATTTCCATCTTTTCTACCTGATTTGCAGTGATCCATTGAAATCCTCCCCCTTCGGTATCTTGTTGAAAATAGCCTTACTCTCACTTTTGGAAGATGCTGCCAATATCTGCATGGCATCAAAGTATGACAGTTGCAATTTATTTATCAGTACATTAGGTTTTAACTACAGCATGCCCTCTCATCACCCAAGAAACAATTGCAGACTAGAGTCTTATAACTATATCGTTTCTATGAATAATATGTATAACTGAATTTAGTCCATCAGTTGATATTATTCTGTCGCATGAATGCCAAAGCAAAGGAGCTCTAAAGCAAACAAAAAGAAGAAAAATGATAGTCATAAAGGAAACAGTTCCAAGAGAGAAAGAGAATCACAGGTTGAACATTCATTGGAAAGCTTTTTTTACCAGGTACTAGGGAAAGTAATATGGCTTGTCAAGACCTTATACAGAAAGAACATTAAAGAGATAATGGACTTCTCCTGGAGGGCAGGTAAGAGAATTAGCCTGTAGGTCTGTTTGGGAAGAAGAACGTGACCAAGGTGTAAGCTGTAAAGGATGGCCTAGGCAGCTGGATCAGTCCCCACTTTGAGATTAACATGTTTTCTGCATAGGCATGTCAGCCTTACACTACCCTGTTTCACACTGCTACATACCTTTATCTGAGCAAAGGAAAAATTGTTTGAATGAACTGCCTTGAATGGTTTAACATGACTGGAAACTAAGGTAATCTTCAAATCATGGGATTCTGCCTTCAGACAGGTGAAGGAAGTGAAGCCCATCACTGGGAAGGTGCCTATGGCATATGAGATACAGTTCACTCTGTACCTGGGACAATACCTTACTCAGAAAAATGTTTGAAGAATTACGTAGGCACGTTTTTATTGTAGTAACTCAGGGTATGCCATGGAATTACTACAGTTACTGTGCTAACCTTATTGCCATGTTACCTCATAATCCACAGTCTGTTCATCCTCATTGGACCAATGTGAGGTAGGGCTATAGGATTATTTGGTCCATATTATAGGCCAAATTAGGAATCAAGGCTCCCAGTGAAATGAGCAGGGAAAGCTGCATGCCAATTGGACACGCTGCTAGGTATGTCAGGCTTATTTGGCTCCTGATGAGGTTTGCATAGTCTCCAGAGTTTGCTCCAGCCTAAGGCAAAAATCATATTTTTCAGTATTTTCTTCCTTGAGAAAAAAAAAAAAAAATCATAGAACACTACAGTAAGTGAAGTTGGAACAGGCCTCCAGAAGTCATCTCAATCAACTAATTTTGAAGGGCTTCAAGGACAGAAATTCCAACCTTCATCCCCGACAGATTTCATAAGCATATCACTCCTTGTTAGCTGCAGTTTCTGAGTTTCCCACAAGACAGGTGGAAAGAATCAACCTCTTGAAGTTCTTCATAACTCAATACTGACCAGTGAATGTTGCACACTGTCCAAAAACATTTTTGAAAGTAGTGAAATTGAGGAAAAAGTAATAATGGTGTTGGAGAAATGAAAACTATTTCCATATTCATAAAAACATGACTCAAAATTTCCATTTGCCAAACTAGTCCTGGGGGTATTATAAGCAGAAAAACGTTTCAGTCTTCAAAAATTAAAGAACAAGCTGAACTGTTGGAAAACTCTGATATCAAAGTTCAACACAAAACTTGTTTGCATCACATTTTTTGAAATGTAAAATTCTAAACAAGTAAGCAACATTAGAAAAAAATCGAGCTGTGCAACTGTGAAACATTGCACTTTAATCTCTCCCAATCAGTTAACTTCCTTATTTTTGTTATTTTTCTTTTTCTATTTTTAAATTAATAATGATGATAACTTATGTAAAGGCTTTTGTACTGAAAAAAAGAACTTTCAGAAGGATTTTAAAATTCTAGGATTCACACCTTTGAATTCACATTCAGAGACTAACATCATTATAGAATTATGCTTTGAATGATCTTCATTTTCAGATGTTCTTTTTGTATGTACTATTCTTTTATGTAAGCCATTAAAGTAAAAAGAAGCCAAACAATCTCGAACTTTTAAGGCAAGCAGCTTTTATCAGGTAAAAAACAGCTGTAAATACTTTGTTTTACTCTAATAAATGATTTAGTTTATTGGTTTGAATTTTTGAGAACTATTAAAGAATTTTAAGCCTGCTGCATTTTAGTGTGCTGCTGATGACATGTTGAAATTATATCAAGGTCATTGTTTGTGACTGACCTTATCACCATCTTTCTTTGGTTTATTACACTTTTTGTGAGCAGGAAATCCTGATGCTGTCAAGTCAAGTGCCTACTGATTTTCTAGACACTTATGCTGCCATCCTCTTTAGGCAGAAAATAAATTGTTCTTTCACTGTTGCATCATCCGACTGACATACCTACATTGAATGGGCTCCTTTTTACCAAGAAAATGAATCCCATCTCTCTTGTCATATTTCATAAATTCCACACAGTTGCATTACAGCAATCTATAAGCATTCTGAAATTATGAATATGGCAAAAAGCAGCCATGGTTGTCCATTCTTTATAATGAAGGATAGAGTTTAAAATAATTCCGATGATTGTGATTATTTCCATGCTGGCATAGAAACTGTCACAATCTCTTTCTGCCTTTTTAATGGACACACTCTGAAATAGATATTTCAATGAAGTAATTTCCTTTCTGCTAATTTAAAACTTTTTTTTTTTTTAATATGAAGTTGTGATTTGTGTTCCAAATTATGTTACCTAAGAGAAAAGATGCACAATCTCTTTTCAATTATTACTTGGCATTGAACAAGAATGGTTCCTTTTGTCTCCTTTAAAGGCCCAAGAGGAAGAGGCTTGTGTTTCAAGCACTTTTAGGACAATCAAGTGGTCAAATTTCCAGTTTTAGCTCTCTTGCAGGTGTTCCTGAGTGGGAAGAAATCTGGCAGCCTGTGGTTTGAAATCCACTGCTCTAAGTCAGATACCTCCCCTCACAAAATGTATGGGATAAATTAGATGTAAGGTTCTGTATAAAGTCAGTACCTGGAATAAAAAGTTGCCAAAGCTAAATGAATGTTATACTAGGGATTTTTCCATTATACGAGGTTGAGTGGTTGGAATTTAGACACTGAGTGGAAGAAAATCTCAGTGATTACTAAACGTCACTGGGTTTTCAATGTAAAAGTAAGTGGGAGCAAGGAAAAGCCTCGCCAGAACTGAAACCCTGGAAGGGAGAGTAACATGACAGTGTTAAAAGAGCATTTCATCCTGAATCACAGATGATCAGTTCCAGAGCAAAGAAAAGTCAGAAAGACGATGGCTGTATTTCTACCAATATATGATTGCTCATTAGGTCTGTTTTTTCAGGAAGAGGTGACTATGAATCTCTAGAACTGCTGCCAAAGACACCTGAGCCCCACATAAAGAAGAAACACTAGAGAGGGACACATTTGCACAGACTTCAAAAGGAAAGTTAAAATACTCAAAGCTTGTAAGTGGGCAAAGACTGAAGAGTTTAATTAGCTGGTTTGTAGGACCATTTGAACTATTTGATTTCTGAGAAGATACCAGACCTGTTCAATGTGAGACCAAAAAGCTGAAGGGAATATGGAAGACCTCAAGAGAGTGATTAACCTTGACATAGTGGTTACACAATGACTACAGAAAATTACCCCCACAAAGAAATTAAATTTTCTATGACGTAGGTCTTGGAAAGGACTCACTCAGAAAGGCACCAATGCAATGAAAGTAACAGCAGAACAGCAGAAACACACTACCGGGGATGAGGGAGTAGACATGACCAAATAACTTGGAGTTGCATGGGAAAGGAGCTGTCATGTGACAAAGCCAACATCTGCATTAGTAAGTAGTGTGGCCCAACATAAATGGATCTGTTAAGGGAAACACTTTGTTTTGACAACCCAGTGTTCACCCTGCATGTGTTTCAGGAGGTCTCTAACTTGGTCCCCTTTAGTGGGACCCATTAGCAGCTGTATTAAATAGGTGCACGCCTAGAGCTTATCTTCCATTCTGGTTTTAGGTAGAAGTAATCAATTTTCTGTCTTCCATGACTGTTCAGTGATGTGAAGCAAAACATGGGAAGTAGAGGGGAGACTCATTTAATAAAACAGTCCTGATCTGAACTAAAATGCCAGTGTAGACACACCTAGAGTTCATCTGCACACAGGTAGATAAAAGATTGTCAATGTCTGGGCAGGACTCTGCTCCCAGATCTGCACTGCATGCTTGCTTCTTTGAATCTGTTGGCCTGGCATGGAAGTAGATCTCAGCAAGAAAAATGTCAGCATTATTTTTCCTTGCCACCATTGGAGGGTAAAAGCAATCCCTTAAAGGGCTGCAAAAAAACATTTGAACTGGACAAGCTCAGAGCAAATATGCAGTTTGGGCTCTGGTTTATTTGGAGCCTAGATGCAGGGCTGGCTGGCTGGTCTAGATTGTTCTTCATGTTGACTGTTAGTGTATGAATTGGTGGTTAGTGTGCAAACTGACATATGGCTCTTCAAAGTCAGAGAAAAATAATTTTTTTCAATAGGCCACTGATTAGATGCGGCTGAGTCAGAAGGGTATGAGTCACCACTCAAATGACAAGTGTAAATTTAGTGCCTACGGGAAGGGAGGAGGCTTTTAAAAGCAAACACATTGTTTGGAACTGAAGAAATTGAAGCCAGGTCTCCGCCACGGGATTTTGCTGGCATATCTTTATTGTCTAGAGGTGTAAGAAAATCGCCCACAGAGTTGACACTGCTCTATTGGCAAAATCCATGGTGAAGACACAGGGAGGCTTAAAGAAGAGTGTTTGTCTCAAAGCTGTTGCTGTACAGGGAAAGGATATAGCTATGCTGATGAAAAGAAAAACGCCTTGGGGTAAGATTTTTTCAATGCATGTTTGGGGTGCTCCTGTCTCAATAGGCCTCTCAGAAAGTGGGAATCCCTATGTCTAATTTCAAGATCCTGAATAAATTTAGGCATGAGCTAGCTTTCATCTACACAGCTTAAGTGTTTGAAGACAAGAAGGTCTAGGTGCTAGGGAACGTTGACCCTCAGCATCAGGGCTCAGGCATTAGTAGAGAGGGAGCTGTTAAAACTGATATTTTGGAGCTCAGTGTCTTAGTTTCCTCTAAATATTGTTTTAGGTGTCTACATTCTTTAACATCATTTCAAGGAAATAGGAGAATAGTGGTCTAGACAAAATTGTCAAAAAGTGGCTTTGCAGTAAATTATTCCAAAGTAAACATTAGTAGATCACACCAAACTGGCACAGCATTTCAAGTGAGATCTATCGGGGCACTCATCTGAGTTTCTAAGTGTCAATGAATATTTTGATTAATAGGTAGGTTGATGGAACAAAAGTTCTTACAAAGTGTGCAGACATCAATGCACAAAGCAGACTGTAAACACCACTGAGATTAGAATTCAGGATAATTACTTGAGACTGGAAAAAAAGGAGTTGAAAACAATAAAAATAAATAAATCAGTAAACAGCAAAGACCAACTCAAGGAAAGAAAAAGGCAACTGCACAAATACATATAAAATCAAACCAAACCAAAAAAAAAGACAAAAAAAAAAAAAAAATAAAAAAAGGCAGGTGAGTGAAACAGTACCTCGGAGAAGAGGCATTAAAGCCTGTTGTGGACCACAAACTGTATGACAGGACTACAATGCAATGTTGTTACAAACAAAGCAAATCGCCATCCCAAATGAACAGGAGTGTCATCTGCAGAACTTATGAAACAATTAATCTTTTTGTCTCCATATAGCTCCAGGCACTAAACTTTACGAGAGATGCAGTCACACTAAAAAGAATAACAGGAATTCTGAGAGAATTCAGAAAATGTGATCATTCCATCAGTGCAGAGGTAATTCAGTTTATTTTTGGAATAAAAAAGAAGTATGGGAAAACATGATAAAAATTCCAATACTGAAAACATAGTTGAAAGGGTGGTGATATAGGACTTTTCATTTCCAGGGAGTGAAAGAAAATAATAATAATTAATTTTCTGTAGGACAAGACATAATTTAGATGTTACGGAATGTGCTCTTAACCACAAAGATGAGTAAGCATCAATAAGCTACCTAAGCTGTGGCATCCTCATTATTAGAAGTTTTAAAGACCATCTCAGGAAACTTTTGTCAAGGAGAATGTCAGGGTTCTTGGTCCTCCTCAGGACAGGGAAATGGACTAGCTGTCCTGTGAAAGTAAATTCCAACTCTGATATAAAGAAAATGAATCTGACTCAGAGGCAAGCAGCAAAAGCACAAGGGGCAACAAGCCCAGCTTCCAGCAAGGGAAATTCCAATTAGATGCAAGAAAAATAATTTCTCCATATGGGTAGTTCAACGCTGGAACAGGTTGTCCAGAGAGGTGAAATCTCCAAGTTTGGAAATATTCAGTGTTCTGGTGGACAAAGTCCTTACTGCTGGTTTGAGCAAGGAGTCAAATGACCTCCAGAGGTCCCACCCAAACTCAATTATTCTGTGTTCCCATGATTCTGTTGTTAAGGCTTATACATAGAAGGGGAATGTCATATCACCCTGAGTGTAAAATGTTGCTTTTAGTCCAGAGAAGGAAGACTGAGTTTCCTATATTGGCATTATGATACATTATCTGCAGTCTGTCTGGGATCTTTTTTTGTAAAATAAAAGAAGTTATTACCCGTAATTATCTTCAATCTACATGAACAAAAAAAATGCTGCATTAAAATACCTTTTGGCTCTCCACCCATCCCCACCCCTTTCTCTTTCGATAACCAAATGTATTAATATTTTTAATCAGAGAAGAACACAGAAAAGAGCATTATCAAAAGCTGCCTTTGGAATCTGACTGTACTGATTTGCTTTTGATCCCTGTCATCAAGTAATTAGCTTTAAAATTGCAATGTCAAAATGGCTGGGGTGGAGGGAGGGAAGGCAGAGAAATTATCTTTTACTCCATATTTTGGCAGGAAAGCTAGCCCCAGACTTGAACTGAACTTGACCACATTACTATGAGGTAATTAGAAAGTCACAAACCTCCTGTACAGTAACTAAGTTCTCTCATGTGTAGGAACAGCTGTTTCCTATATATTTATTAAAAAAGGTTCCTTAGGCATATAACATGCTGTTTTCAATGAAGGATAAAGGATTTTACTGTCTATCTGCTAGAATAAAAATGTGGTCTTTGTTTGCTAAAATCACTTTAGACTTATGTGAGTGTGGATGAAGATAGCATTTGGTCCACTGTCAATTGAAGCAAAGCATTGGGTTAATTTCAGTTCTGACTACAAGCACAGCAGGTCATAGGAGATGGGTAGGTGGGTAGGCAGTCAGGTATGATAGCAACAAGCTTCTAAATCTACCAGAAGGTCTTTTGCAGACCTCTTACCAGTGAGTTGAGAATGGCATCAGTCATTTAGAAGGGCTGTCCATTTTCCCTTCACTGGGTCTGTAGACAGCCAGTTAATCCTACGTCAGTGCTGCTTTCCAGAAGAGAAAATTTTCACAATGAGGCTTGTAAAAGCCCTCAGGAACAGAAAAAGTCATGCAGAGAACCAGTGATGTAGGAGACACTTGAAAACAGACTTTGAAAACTTTTAGGAAAACTGTAGAGCAAGGATGCTGGCATATGCAAAAATAGATGCTTTTTATAACTGGTTTGGAAATACCTGGCGTGATCACAGCACAGAGGAACAGGGAAGAAGGTTCATAAAGACAAGAGGATTTACCTGTGACAGTGAGTGGTACTGGAGTTTCAGAACAGAGGAAGGACAAGCTAAGTGAATTAACTTGGATTTCCAGCAGTTCTCTGAGGACCGCTTGAAGTTGCTAAAAAAGTCCTCTTCAGGTGGCCTGTTCCCCAGGAGAACTGCAGTCAGTGGTAAGCGAAAATACTCAGGGAATATCATCACTGGGTTCTGACTGCAAGACTGAGAACAAAGCCTAAATGTACCTAGAACCTTCACAGTCTTTGGACACAAGCTTGTGCACACATTTAGCTATTGCTGAGCTATGCTTACACAGACTCTGCTTCTCACCCCACCCCACCAGCGAGGAGGGGGGTGTGCACAAGAAGTCGGGAGGGGACACAGCCGGGACAGCTGACCCCAACTGACCAAAGGGAGGTTCCATACCGTGTGATGTCATGTTCAGCATATAAAGCAGGGGTGGGGAAGAAGGAAGGGCGGACGTTTGGTGTTTGTCTTCGCAAATAACTGTTACGCGTGATGCAGCCCTGCTTTCCTGGAGAAGGCTGCACACTTGCCTGACAATGGGAAGTGGTGAACAAACTCCTTATTTTGCTTTGCTTGCATGCACAGCTTTTGCTTTACCTATTAAACTGTCTAACTCAACCCACTTTTGCTCTTTCAATTCTCTCCCCGATCCCACCAGGTGGGAGTGAGTGAGCAGCTGTGTGGTGCTTAGTTGCTGGCTGGGGTTAAGCCATGACACTGCTTAATAGATCTCAGCCTTAGACAGCTTTCTTAGGATTCAGTGGCTCCATAGTTTGTTTTTTTTTTTTTTTCTCCAGAAACTCTAAATGGAACCTAGAATAACTAGTTCAGAGTTAGATAGCCAACTTTTAGATGCCTACATTAGTATATATTAGATACCTGTACTAGGATACATCCCTATCCTTAAGGTGATGTAACAAGTTCAGTATGGCATAGCTAACCTATTTGCAAGATTGTCCCTAGGAGGACGACATATAGTAGTAGTAGTCTGAATTCTATCTGTCTTTAAAGTATTGAAATCATGAGGTTCCCATACTTAACTATGGGAACCAAATATACAGTACTGTGGACACACTAAGAAGGACATGGAAGCAACATAGGACAGTTGGACTAGATGATGGTAGTTGAACTAGATAACAGTAGGTCCTTTCCGACTGAAAAAGTTTCATTTCATTTCATTTCATTTCATTTCATTTCATTTCATTTCATTTCATTTCATTAATTCTACTCTACTTATTCTATTCTATTCTATTCTATTCTATTCTATCCTATCCCTGCTAAAGGACAGGTTCTTGGTCCTGCTTCCTAATGCCGACACAGTAACACCAGTGACACCTTTCAAATCACACACTTCAACATAAAGTCACGTCCAGGATAACACCACTGTATTAGATGCAGTGGCTTCCATTCTCAGAGTTCTTCTCCAAAGTCAAGACACTACAAAGCATTTCACAGTAACAAATAAAATACCTGATAGGATTCAATAAAGTTGCATTATAAATTATCCCAGCAACAGGAAACAAAGACTTGAAAAAGAAACCAAGAAAGGTCATCCTAATGACATTTTCAAAAGACTTCTCAGGTGTTTTGGGGGAATATAGTTGAATGTCAGAAGAACCCTGAAGCTAAGACAGTAACGTGCAGAGTTGAACGATTCTGATGGCTCTCCTAAAACCCAAGTGATACCACTGGCCAGATCTCTTCTGAAGTTGCCACAAAACCAGCAGCTGAAGGAACAAAGGAGATCAAGTCATTCCTGAGTTACACTTCCTTGAACAGTAATCATTTGACCTGCTGAAGTTATTATGTTGTACTTATATTTAACTGAGTGTTTGGGACAAATTCCAGGCTGCCAGATTAAGTGCATAAATCAGGTGTTGCAGTGCCCAAAGTACATTCTTTTAGTATCAGAGCAGGGATCCAGACTGTTCACTTTAAGTACAAAACTGCTCTACACTGCTCGTGGAGGGACACATCTTCAACAAACATTCCCAGTTTTCACGAGGCCTAGCTTGCAAGTCAAATCAAGCGCCTATCTGAATTCAAGGATGGCCATCCATCCCTCTTGTTATAGGAAAACAGTGAATAAATGGTATTGAAATTTAGCTCAGACATGGAAATCTAGAATATATCTAATTTATACAGTGTGAATCTGACTGTCTGTTTTAATCAGTTCCTCACAGTCAGATTACTCAGAGGTACTTTGGTCTAGTTAATTCTGTGAATTAACTTTTCTGTTTGCCACGATGTATACTGGAGAGAAAAATCTCTTCAATCAACTGCAGAAATCTCTACCAGACACAAATGTGCACACTGGAAAAAACAATAAACTGTGAGAAAACGTGAAAATTAACCTAATTTTCAGCTTATGATCTTCACATTTCTTACAAGCATTATCTCCTCAAGTTGCACAGCAGGTCTCTGAAGAGAAGAGTCTCTCAAATGGAGACTATTTCATCGCTACTAAACCAAAGCTACTCTGTGGTAGGACACAGTGACCCCAGGAAACAGAAACTCATGCTATAGGCACTGCAGTCACAAGAAGATGGCTCTAGAACACAATCGGCTGAGAGGGAGTTTGTGCATGTCACCCATCTCAGGGCTCTCCCAGGCAGGTAGCACTCTGCTTTTTTTAATAGGCAGTGCTTCTGTGCATTTTATGACACTCAGAGAGCAGCACCTCCTACTGTGTTAAGTTATGGTGAGGCCTTGACTCATTTCTTAACTGGAAGGAACATCACTGTCTCATTGGTGTCCCAGAGTGGACTTCTTCCATTCTGACTATGTTTATCTCTGGGGAATAGCACAAGGCGATCTGCTGTGAAGCCTTTTGAATAGGATTGTCATCATCAAAACGAAGGCGAACAAGAAAATTATGATGATTTTTGAAGTCATAGGACAGCACTTAGTAATTTTTCTAACTTCCCCATTTCAAGATGAACCTGGTCCTAACTACATCACTGCAAACAACATACTAAATAAAAGTGACATAACTTAGACCTGTGTAATGTGAAAGAATTGTGATTAAAAACAAGTCCTGCCTCCTTCAAATACTGAAATTACTTGGCCACCAGCGTGTTGGTTCTGATTGTTTCTAGGTTTCCTATTGCCCTGGTACCATTCACTGGGAAAGGTGCAACTCGTGTGTGGAGGTTAGATTTAATATTTGAGAAAGCAGAAAATATTCAGTTCAAATGCCAAAACAGATGAAAAACGCATGGACTTGGGAAAATAGGAAGCAAAAGACTTATTTTTTTTCAGGACTGAGGGAGGGGGGCAAGTATTTCAAGGACGGGAGTTGTCTCTCTGCCTTCTATCTTCACAGTTAGAAAATTTAACTCCAGGAATTGATGACATTTATAACAAGACTTACTTACTACATATTAGGCTACATCTGTAATGACACTGTGTATGGTAATGCACCTTGTAAGTCAAAACCAAGCAGCCCATAAATCACAGCAGTTTTTACCACCTATAGGGTTAGAGGCTTTTGTCAAGATCCTGTCTCCTTTAATTGCTCAAAACTGACTGCTAGAGTCTCAGCACAATTATGGCTGGAAATAAACTATATTACACAGTGATTTCAGTTCATGATCGGTAGCCATGGTAACACCAAGCAATAAGAGTTAAAAAAGGAAATGGCCTTAAAGGGCAAAAATGTGCATCTTGAATCCAGGCAAGTGGGATAGTGAGGAGGTTTTGTTTCTTCAGAAGGAATTCTTTTTCTGCCCTAGTTAATTTTTTAGGTTCTATTTTAAGGCAATTAACTTTTTCATTTGCCTCACAGAAACTAAAACACATTTTTTTATTTTCAGTTGCATGATCATTAAAGTCTGCATATTTAGCTGTCAATCATCTGAAGCACTCATATATTTGGGTCCATACTTCTGCGTGGTCAATGGTATCAATAAATATCCCTTTCAACTGAGATTTTGGTTTTAGCTTGTGAATTGTTGTTATGTGTTTATTTTGGTAAGCAGTGCAGGCTTGGGCCCCATTACTTTAAAGTGAGAAGATCTACTGTAAGATAACGTGATTTTGGTGGCATGTTCAGTATTTCTCAAGCCTAATCCTGAGCTCCTTCACCTGTTGCAACACCCTATAAAGCTAGCCTCAGTTCCATGGCCTGTAATTGTTTTGAAATAAGAGTTTAGTTCTTTAAATCCTTTCAAAGCTTTCAGATCACCACTTTTATTAGTTCAAATTGCTGGTGCATTTTTTGCTCTGGGTGCAACATTGAAAGTCCAAGAAAATCAAATGGACAGACAGCTGTTTTTCAAAGAACTGTATAAATTAACTATAAACAAACATGCCAATCTGTTAGGTCTCTCAGTTTCTGTAATTGGAGACAGATATCATTAGCTTTCTTAAGCAATCCTCATACAGAAGCCTAAATATTTGATATTATTTTTTTTTTTAACTCTATCCAAAAGCCAGCTACACAGCCACAGACGAGGATTATACTGACATGATTTGCTATGAAGAAATCTGAATCTGCTGCTGCTCCCCATCCCCTAGTTATTTTTCCAAAGCTTCTAATAGTTTCATTTTCTGTTAGATTATTTTCCCATAGATTGAAGTTAAAATAACTATAAAACAGTTACTGTATGATCTCTTGAATCTTTTTTCCTCCCTTCACTAAAGACAAGTCCTGGTAAATAATCCATTCTCCCCAAGAGCACAGATTTGTTAATGGTTCCAAGAGGCTTCTTTCCTTCAGGTCTTCATGCATCTTAAGATAAAGTTTGCCAGACTCAGAGGAGTTGAAAACATTTAATTTACCTAATTTACTCTCTAATTTTTTCCATCCATATTCAAGTCTGAGATTTTACCCCTTTGTTGTTAGCCATATTTGTATTAGGTCTCAGTTAAACTTTTTGGTGAAGACAGGCTCAAAAACACACACACTATTTGCCTTCTTGATGTTCTCTGTTAGTGACTTTTCCTGTCCACTAGTTAGCAGAAAAGTATGGGCTTTGTTTTTCCTCTTGTTTCTAATATTCTGATTGAAGGCACTGAGTATTTCTTATCATCACTGATCATAGAATCATAGAATCATAGAATGTTTTGGGTTGGAAGGGACCCCCAGAGCCCATCTAGTCCAACCCCCTGCAGTGAGCAGGGACACCATTACCCAGACCAGGTTGCTCAGAGCCCCGTCCAACCTGGGCTTGAATGTTTCCAGGGATGGGGCCTCCACCACCTCTCTGGGCAACCCCTTCCAGTGCTTCATGAACCTCATTGTAAAGAATTTCTTCCTTACATCTAATCTAAACCTACCCTGTTTCAGCTTAAAACCATTACCCCTTGTCCTGTCACCGCTGTCCCTACTGAAAAGATTCTCCCCCTCTTTCCTATCGGCCCCCTTTAAGTACTGAAAGGCCGCAATGAGGTCTCCCTGCAGCCTTCTCTTCTCCAGGCTGAACAAGCCCAACTCTCTCAGCCTGATGTCTCCTCACAACATTTCACTTATGCTTTGACCTTCTGATGTTGTTCTTGCTCAGTTTGTCTTTTTATATACATCCTTAGTGATCTGATCTACTTTCTGCTTTCTCTATTCTATCTTCTTGGCTTTGATGTCAGTGAAGCATTCACAGTTTAACTAACCTGTTCTCTTACTACATTTTGTATCCTTCTGCATTGGGACACATGGTGCTTCTGCCTTTAGTAGTGTTTTCTTGAAGAACTGCCAGGTCTCCTTAATGTCTTTGAAAATCCATTGACATTTCCAGGAATGACATGCAATTCCAAAGATGAACAATATACTCTTCAGTAGAGTTAAATGTTTCCTTCATAAAGGTGACACTAAGCCTGGATAAAAGGCTCAAACTACACAGCTTCAAAACAGGTGAGGTAAATAACCTCCTGTTAGGTGTTCCTGTTAAAGCCTTCCAAAAACATTCTTACCTAAAGAGGCTTGTAGGACAGCTTCACTAATGAAGTTCTGCTCTCACCAGATGGGTCTTTAATTGGAAAAATAATTCAATGTCCTTCCAGGAAGTGAAAGAAAATTAAAGAGTAAGGAACTGTTATTTTTTAAAGATACTCAAAATTGTTTACTTTTCCTTTGTCTTGGGTGACAGTTGTATTGTTTTATCTACCTAATGATAATCTACTGATCAGTCTATTCATTATTTTGTGCAGAACTGTATGAAATTTCATTGGTTTCTTTTGTATTTGACATCACTGCTTTTCTGTAAATGCTATGCTTAAGGTATAACTCTTTGCTGTTAGATGACAGTGGCTCTCATGCTGGTCTTTATAATACTGTCACACTGGACAACCAGTCACACCTTCTTAATTATGAATCTCTTGTTATATACAGTTACAACAAATATGTCACAGAACAGATTTTAACAAAACCTCCCTGTTATCTATCTGATTTTGAGTATTCAGTACCTTAAGTGCTCACTTGAAATTCTCCACTTTACTGTATCCTACTCCTTCAACAGTAGTGATTAAAGGGAGATAATTTTACAGTAGGCAGGATAGTCTTCAAATTCAGTCTCTAAACCAATCAATAGCTATCCATCTAGATGATTAATGACTCCTTTCATTCTAGAACCTGATCATTCACATACATTAATGTATTTATTTTTACAGCACATTTCTAAAATCACTATTGTGGTCTTAGGAAATTCAAGGAATAAGAGGCCAAATGAACAGGGTATAGCAGAGCCATGAGCAGATTTAGAGTCTTCACTAGGACACCAAAAAAATTCCCCTATAGACTATAAAAATGTGGAACATTTCCTGAGGAAGTGCATAGGAGCTATAGGTGATTACTCAAATGCAACTTTAAGTGTTCAAATTCATAACATTTCCCCATGGAACCACTGGGGACTCAGAAGTACCCCCTGGAAGTTTCATTTGCTGTACAGAGGGGTGAGGATCTTAATTCTACTGCCCAGGTTTGATACCTGAAGTTAGACTCCCTGAATTCTTGGTTTGAAGGAAAATTTGCAACTTACAGAGCTTTCCTCATTTGTAAAGCACTTTCCAGGATGCTGGATGTTAAGGATGCTTCACAGAAAAGCATTTTTGAAACGTGTTAGCCCTACCTAGTAAGTAATTTCAGTTGTCCTAAAAAGCATTACAGGGAACATCACAACGGCAAGACTATGAGAACACTACAAAAAAGCCACGTAGTAAGCAGGCTTGGGTAGCAGAGCATGAGTAAGAGCCGAGAGCTGTGAACACAGCAGACCTTTGCAGGCAATGGGACAAAATTGGAACTGAATGGAGGAAGTAAGAGAAGTGAAGGTGAAGAGGTAATCAAATGTAAGAAGAATTTCTGAACAGTGGTGTATTGTGATTATACTGATAGATGGAAGAGACAACTGCACTGAATTGAAAGAACAAGACCTACAGAAATTAGTAATAATCTAGGTAGATGTAGCCTGGTAAAACTTGTTGGCAACAAATGATGTCTTTAATTTTGTAACACTGGGTTTAGGAAACATGCAACTTTCCAGCTTGTAAGCAGACACCAAACTTCTACCTTGTTTGTAACTTGCTTACATATCTATTACCTTGCTAAATGTTTTAGAGAAGGACTGCAAACCATTTACCAGTGGCGTCAAAACCCAGCTCACAAGACTGTCTGACAGGAGAGCTTCCTCACATGTAATTGTACGATTTAATTCTGCAAAATATCCTGGAATAGTTTATGTGAAAGATTACACATGTGAAAGAATTATACAACTGACTTAACAGCGTCCCTCCAGAAGTAGAGCAGGTCTGTTTTCAGAGGCAGACAACTCCCTGTGGATAGCATATCTCCCAAGCCTACTGTGTTTTGAAGGGAAGTTTCAGTGATCTTAGGGGATTTTTTTTCCGACAGGCAGCCTGCAGATGCCGCTGTAGTTCATCTGTGCCAAAGAAACTATGTAATATCTGGCTTGAAAGTAAAGGCTGAGTACCTGGGACAATCAACAGCAGAAGCCAGATTCCCCAGTGCAAGCCTATCAGTAAACTAAGACCAGGACTCATTGCTCCCTTAATTCCAAAACAGTCTGCGTTATTGGCATAAACCAAACCACAAATTCTAGAAACATAACCCTAAACCCATGGCTGTGTAAGTGAGAGGTAACTGTGACTTTTCTGGTTGTTTGTAATAGGTTTTCCTTCTTTGGAGTCATGTGTGTCTGCTAATACATCCACATAGCTCTTCAGACTTCCTTTCTCCTACACTTCCCCCTTGATATGCAAAGCTCTGTTTTGATTAAACCTCCCAGAAAGTCAGACTTCAGTTGTGCCAGCTGAAGGCACTGGGCCCTCTAAAGGAAGAGAGAAGCCAGATTACAGTAGACCTAGAAGTCAGAAAGTCTGGGTGCCATTGGTCTCCCTGGGTTGCTGCAATGTTGCAAAGAATTAGAAACAATAATAAGACATTTCCCAGACATCACTACATAAGTTAACTAAGTGGGCTTTTAAGATCACAGATTGATAGAATGGTTTGGGTTGGAAGGGACTTTTTAAGGATCGTCTAGTCCAATCCCTATGCTGTAGGCAGGGTCACCTCCCACTAGACCAGGCTGCTCAGAGCCCCGTCCAACCTGGCCTTGAACACTTCCAGGGATGGGGCAGCCACAGCTTCTCTGGGCAACCTCTTCCAAACCCTCATAGCAAAGAATGTCTTCCTTATCTCCAATCTAAACCTGCCCCCTTTTGGTTTGAAACTATTCTCCCATGTCCTGTCACGACAGAACATGGTAAAAAAGTCCCTCTCCATATTTCTTATAAGCCGACTTTATGTATTGAAAGGCTGCTAGAAGGTCTCCCTGGAGCCTTCTCTTCTCCAGGATGAACAACCCCAACTCTCCTCAAAAGTAAAGAATATCTCTTTGTATGCAGAGTCAAGGTAAAACATTTTGCATCAGGCCCGTAGCACCAAACCCCAAACCAAAACCCAGGTTGATTCTTCACTTTCAAGCAGCCTTCCCCTTCAGCTGGAGCTGTCAGCCCCAAGCATTACTCCACACTGCCGTGTGTGACAGGGCTAGCACTGGCCTGTGCTGGAAGAGCAAACTTCCATCTGCAAAGCTGGACGTGTCTTTTCAGGTGACATGGAGAACATCAACTGATCCATATGCCCCAGTGCCCTCGCCAGGAGTGGAGAGGGAAGTAAGGAAGGAATGACATCCTTCTCTTTCCTAGCACCAACAGGGTAGATCGATGGGTGATCAATGAAGTGTTGTGTTAACAACCACAGGTTTGTATAAGAGGGACTTTAGATTGATTCACTGCCCGCCCAAACACTCTTTTACACCTTAGAGGAGAGAGACCCTGCCAATTCAGAGACTAAACAAGCAGAAAGAGCAGTGACGGGGTAGGTTGAAGGGGGAAACAATGATTTTGTGTAGCATTAAATATCCCGTGGACTTGGGCAGTAGCAGAAGGAGGGGGAAAATAGAATTAGGGAGCGGGGCTGTAGCACTGAAAACTATATGTATTGAAGTGACAATGTAGAAGTACAGCCTTGTGATGCAGTGCGCACCACGAGCCGATAGCTTAGGAGGACACCAGTGTGAGCATTGTGACGGTTTATACTTCTCTACTAGGAAGCTACATGGCGGTGCCTGTGGAGAAGCAGGCCCAGGCCAAGACACAGATGATGACACCCAGCAGAGGTGGCAGATCTCCCTCATGCTCCCCACTGCCTAAGGGCTCCATATCAGCTTCTAGGCAGCTCTGGGACCTTGATGTGCCTCAACCACCTCATCAGCAGACCACAAGGACTCACCAGCCAGTAGGGACATGCATGTTAGACCACAAGAAGGACAGATATTCAGCCCATGTGAATTAAGACATAGTAAGAGGGGAATAAGGGGAATAAGGAGTAGGGCAGTGAGTGGCAGGCAAATACAGGATGTCAGTTTGTGAGTCTTTTACTCCACACGTGAACCTTGGCACCTCTGCAGCGGCAGTGTGCTGCTGCAGGAGGACCTGCAGTCACACCTGTACGCGGAGCTCCCTGCAGACTTGGGCACACCAGGCCCAAAGGCACGTCCCACAGGCTACATAGAGCAGGGCGCTGCTGCACAGCATGTGCCTGGAGTCCTGAGGGTGAGACAGAGCAACACACTAGGTTCTTCTCTTTTCTGGACCAGAAAAGAGAATTTAATGCTTAAAATGTAAGGTCTGACAACACCCTACTAGTACCATGCCACAGCTGCTCTCCTAGTCCCAGACAAAGCAATAAAATTTGCCCTCATAGCCTCCTGGGCACTCAGATAATCTCCAGGCACCTCTTCTTTTTGTGCCATTTTAGAACAGAAAATGTTTTGAACTTAATCTGCAAAATGAAAAGTACAGTTTCTCCCCTGCTAATGGAAGTTTTTTTCATTTTGTGCCCTGGACAGAGAAAATACTTTGTGTCCTAAAAGAGAATGAAAGTAATAAATAAATCCACACATAAAATCTACCTTGTGTGCAAAATAACAATCAGAAAACAATATACTGGGTTTCACCATATTGTGGTTTTTTCTGATTTTAACTAACTTGAATGTGAAATATGAAATGAAAACTTAATAAGGAAAAGTAATTTGAAAATAGAAAACAGAGTGTTAGACTGAATCAATATTCAGTTTTCTCCACAGTTATCCTTTTAAGAAAACTTCTGTTAAGTACATTTCAGTGTTTGGAGCGATGGACTGATAATTATAATGTTGCAACTTCAACAATGTTTGTATTTTCTCCATTGGATGACTAACAGTCATTCTACAAGATGCAGTGGAATGCAGACAAGCCAATAAATCTTATTTCAGAGCAAGAAGCCACATTACTCCATCGCTTGCCTCAGGAATTTCTAACTTGGTCCCCACTGCACCTTGTAGATATGATCAAAATCTCACAGCATGAGCTCTGTGCTCAGTCTTCCAAGCTGTATTTGTCCCATATAGTGGGGACAAGCACTTGGTTACATGCCTAGCACACATTTGGACACCACAGACAAAAATGATTAATTATATCAAAAGCTGTGAGCAAGGATTTTAGAGGTTTAGAAGTTTTAGAGGTTTAAATCAGAGGTTTAGAGGAAAGAAAAAGAATAAAGTGTGAAAAGTAAAAAAAAAATAGAGAAAATAGGTTTGAATTTTGCTTTCTAACTTATGGCGACAGAATGAATGTGGCCTCATAAAGGTAAAAAAAAATTTGTGTATACATATGTACACACAGGAAAGTATTTCACCATATATATGGTGAAAATGACAGCAGCATTTGGCTTTGTGACCACAAAATTATAGCACCGTGCCTATCAGCAGTGTCTTCTCTGAAGTATATGGTCATTTTGCCTTTAGGAATAAAGGAAAATCCTCTGATACTCATTGAAGTTTTGCACATTCAGCCAGGTCTGGAGTAGGAAGTGCAGCTGGTTTCAATGAGGGCATGTGGTCTTTCAGAGATAACTAAATGGGCCATGGAAGAAACCTTCTCCAAGGAGGTAGACAGTTCAAAGCTCCTGTTTGAGAGGTTTGGTATAGAAGATTACAGAGTGGTTGGGAGCTACAAGTAAGCCACAGCATCCTCTGGGGAACAGGTCTGCTTTCAGTGAAGCAATCCTTCAGAACTGATTGAATAGGAGCCCAGATCAACTCTGTATTTCAATGTTCAAACGTCCAAAATTTGCCTTGTGGCTGCCTCAAGTCCTTTTATTAGCAGTGCATCTGTACCTAAGCAGTCATTGCTATCTGTTGAAGCTTCTCTCTTCAACATTTTCATGACATTTTTCATATTTTCATATTGACAAATGAAAGAAATTTAACTGTTAAAGAAACAATATAGAGAGTAATTTATTCTTGACAGAAAATCTATCATGCCCTAAAGCTGAACACTCCATTATTCTTCCGCTAATACAGGCATTTCCCCACCTTTTCATCAGTCACTGCACTGCTCTGGGCCTTGTTAAAATATGAAGTCTACTGCTGCTGTCCTTGCACATGCTTAGACAGCTCCTGTGATGCTCTAGGTTTGTCTGCACAAAACTCAAACAAAAAATACACTGAAAGCACATTATTAACTTTGCAAATCAGTTATTAAAAGCTGAGGAAATACCAGGATTAAAATTTGTCCCATTGTGATTATGCTTATGTAAGAGAATGTCATATGAACACATCCTCCTCTTTTCCCCACTCCTCTCCTTTCTTCCAGAAAAAGATGGATTTTCAAAAAAATCCTCAAGAGATGAGAGTCCAATTATCCTCATATGATGAATGAGGGAGTCCATTTAGCCCAGTTATCCTATTCCAAAGACAACGAAGTCCTGTGGCACAGAGATCAAACAGAAAATTATCAACTGGTTTGGGGTATCCAGTTTAATATATCCCAAAGCTCTTATTTCAAAAGTAAGAAAAATACCATTTTTATACAGCATAGGTCCCTGTGTCTCTATTTGTAGCTTCAGCTCAACAGTGGTGCTGGCTGAAAGATCTCCAAGGCAGCTACTGTTCTGCCAGATCTTACATCCTGATTCCGAAGCAGAGAGAAGGTAGAACTTTTTTTTTTTTTTTTCACTTGCTCTAAACTCCAGTGTTGTTTTTTTTTTTTTCTATAGTCTAAATCACTAAAATAGCTGAAATATTTTGGCTGAAATTTAAAAGAAAAGTTAATCAAACTGAGCAGTCACCCAACACAGAAAACTTCAACCTAAAGGAAATTTTGGCTAAATTATAAGGATCTGAACGTGATTTTACAAAAAGAAGTATCAAGCAATGCTGACAATAGGTGGGGCTAGAAGCCTTCCCAGTAAAGTGAAGGTGCATACTTTTGGACACAGTTATGGAACAACAAAAGAGATCAATGTCACAGCACAGGTAACAGCTTTTCCTTCAAAATCATTTGTCTTGCTGGGGAGAAAAGCAGCACCGTTACCTTATCACAAGTTTGTTACCCTGCGAGTACAACAGGCAGCTAGTCAGTCAGTCAGTTAGGCAGCCAGAAGTGTTTCATTCAGCAAGAGCTCTCTTCTTACTGTGAAGAAAAATTATGAAACAAATGACAGTCTGCTGAAAACTTCTGCTTTCCCTTGGGCCTCCCTGAGAAATAGGTGAACAAAGACACACTTCCATTTAACGATAGCATCTTCCATTTGGTCAGCAAGCAAAGCTGTCCCAGGCAAAAAAGAAATAATGCCTGAGCAAAAAAGCATCTGCAAAATGGTATTTCTGGCTGTGCAAAGTTCCTTCCAGAGGGATCTCAGATGAGTCAAGAAAGTCTCTCTTCTGAAATGGTACAGAAGACCACAAGTTAAGTTTCTAACTCTGCAAACACATGACTGTTGGCTTTCTCTTCTTGTATTTTATTCTGTCTCTTCTTATAAAGAAACAGTTCTTTGAGGATGATTCAGGTTAGTCACTCCACCCTTCCCCAGCTGGATATGTGATAAAATTAGAGTCATATGTACAGAACTATTTCATTTTTCTTCAAGACTCTGTTGCAGACCCTGATTGGTTTTCAGCCCAGGGCAACCTCCTGGTTGCTTCAGTCTTTGAACACGTATAAAGGCTCATACAAAATAGGAGATCATATGATTTCATTTTATATGAGCTCAGTCTCAAACAATTCAATAGATACCAGTTATAGAAAGAGATGAGGCTGTTCTGTATATTCCAGTTCAACACTCCACCTACTGTAGTGTTATACAGGAACTGGACACAGCCATAATTAATTTTATTCCCATTCCCCTCCTGTTCCACATCCCTGTGGATAATCTTCCAAGTTGCCTTAGATGCACTAAAGAACAAAGAGCTTTCTAGGTCAGGTGCTGCAGTATCTCATGTGTAGGCACTTATGTTCAAAGAAGGAAGCCCGCCTTAGAGATTTTGCCACAGAACATGGTATAGTGGGAGAAAGATAGCTCACAATAAGAGCTCAAACACCCAACACCCTGATCCAGAACAACGCTAATTCAAAATGACAGTGTAAAGGCAAGATGATGTTATGGACGATGGTGATACAGGCAAGTCCTGCAGTTCAAGGAAGAAGCACTTCTGTCCATTTAATATTCACGGCTGTGAATGGCACTCAAGATGATCTACTCCATGACCTTCCCTGGTACTCCGTTCACACGTAGGAATCTCTAGCATAAATATTAAGACTTCCGGGGCTGCCAGAAATTGACTTATTGGAGCTGAGAGGGGCTGGAAACTTTTGAGATTCTCAGTTTTACTACTCAAAGCAGCAGTAGGATGGATCACAAAAGCTTCTCAAGTTCCTTTGCAGTCCCTTTGTCTAGACTTATTTTCTCCCCAGATTATGTCCAGTGGAGTGGCTCTGTTGCAATAGTAGTTGCTGTGAAGATAAACTTATAACAAAACATATCTACATCTGCACTGCATAATAAGAAAATAAATAAACAAAAGGGGATTTTAGTGAATAAGGAGCATGGAAGACTTCTCACATACAAATTCTATACTTTCTTAAGGACTCCTGAGTTGGTTTTGGTTGGGATGGAGTTAATTTACTTCTCAGTAGCTACTATGGAGCTATGTTTTGGATTTGTGCTGAAAACAGCGTAGATAACACAGGGATATTTCGTTAGTGCTGAGCAGTGCTTGCACAGAGTGAAGGCATTTTCTGCTGCTCACCCCACACCACCAGCGAGGAGGCTGGGGGAGCACAAGGAGCTGGGAGGGGACACAGCCAGGACAGCTGACCCCAACTGACCAAAGGGATAGTCCATACCATATGATGTCATGTCCAGCATATAAAGCTGGGGGAAGAAGAAGGAAGGAGTGACGTTTGGAGTTACGACATTTGTCTTCCCAAGTAAGTGTTAAGTGTGATGGAGCCTTGCTTTTCAGGAGACAGCTGCATGCTTGCCTTCCGATGGGAAGTAGTGAATTGATTCCTTGTTTTGCTTTGCTTGTGTGCATGGATTTTGCTTTAACTATTAAACTGTCTTCATCTCAATCCACAAGTTTTCTCACTTTTACCCATCCAATTCTCTCACCAGGGGGGAATCAGTGAACAGCTGTGTGGTGCTTAGATGCCAGCTGGGGTTAAACCACGACAACTCCTCAGACAGAAAAGGCCTGCCACAAGGATGAACTACAACATTTTCGGATTTCTAATGTATTATGTGCTGAAAGATGAGCCATCAGGGAAGATGACCAGCCTGTCTGAACAGAGAGCTTTGACAGGAACTCAGGAAAAAAAAAAAGAGAGTTTATGGCCTTTGGAAGAAGGGGCAGGCCACTCAGGAGGACTACAAAGATGCTGTAAGGTTATGCAGGGAGAATAGAAGGCCCAAAGCCCAACTAGAATTTAATCTGGCTATTGCCATAAAAGACAATAAAAAATGTTTCTATAAATACATTAGCAACAAAAGGAGGGCAAAGTTGAATCTCCAGCCTTTATTGGACACAAGGGGAAACATAGTGACAAAGAATGAGGAAAAGGCTGAGGTACTTAATGCCTTCTTTGCCTTAGTCTTTACCAGTAAGACCAGTTGTTCTCTGGGTACCCAGCCCCTAGAGGGGAAGACAGGGACAAGGAGTAGAATGAAGCCCCCATTATCCAACAGGAAATGATCAGTGACCTGCTACACCACTTAGACATGCACAAGTCTATGGGGCCAGATGGGATCCACCCAAGGGCACTGAGGGAGCTGGCGGAAGTGCTCACCGAGACATCATTTATCAGCAGTCCTGGCCAACAGGGGAGGTTCCAGTTGACTGGAGGTTGGGAAATGGGACACCCACCTACAGGAAGGGCTGGAAGGAAGATATGGGGAGCTACAGGTCTGTCAGTGTGACCTCAGTATCAGGGAAGGTTATGGAGTAGGTCATCTTGAGGAAATGGGACACCCACCTACAGGAAGGGCTGGAAGGAAGATATGGGGAGCTACAGGTCTGTCAGTGTGACCTCAGTATCAGGGAAGGTTATGGAGTAGGTCATCTTGAGTGCCATCACGTGGCACATACAGGACAACCAAGTGATCAGGCATGGGTTTATGAAAGGCAGGTCCTGCTTGACCAACCTGATCTCCTTCTGTGACAAGGTGACTGACATAGTGGATGAGGGAAAGGCTGTGGATGTTGTCTACCTGGACTTCAGTAAAGCCTTTGACACTGTTTCCCACAGAATTCTCCCAGACAAACTGGCTGCTCATCACTTGGATGGCTGTGCTCTTCCCTGGGTTAAAAACTGGCTGGATGGCTGGGGCCAAAGAGTTGTGGTGAATGGAGTTAAATCCAGTTGGCAGCCGGTCACAAGTGGTGTTCTCCAGGGCTCAGTGTTGGGTTCAGTTCTGCTTATTATCTTTATCAATGATGTGGATGAGGTGATCAAGTGCACCCTCAGTAAGTCTGCAGATGACACCAAGTTGGGCAGGAGTGTTGCCCTACTTGACGGTAGGAAGGTGCTACAGAGGGACCTGGACAAGCTGGATCGATGGGCCGAGGCCAATTGTATGAGGTTTAACAAGGCCAAGCGCTGGGTCCTGCACTTGGGTCACAACAACCCCCGGCAGCACTCCAGGCTTGGGGAGGAGTGGCTGGGAAGCTGCCTGGAGGAAAAGGACCTGGGGGTGTTGGTCGACAGCACCCTGTCTAATCAAATCTTAAAACTGTCCAATGCTGGAGAATATACCGCTTCCCTGGGGACGTTACTCCAATGGCTGATTATTATTTTTTGTGAAAAATTGTCCTCTTGTATCCAATAGGAATCTCCCCAGGAGTAACTTGTACCCATTACCCCTCATCTTTTCCATGTGACTCTCTGTAAAAACAGAGCCTCCTTCTTCTTTGTAGTGACTCTTTAAATACTGGAACACGGCGACAAGGTCTCTCCTAAGCCTTTTCTCAAGGCTGGACAAATCCAGTTCTCTCAGCCTTTCCT
>KL271036.1:36814-52155 GCA_000699545.1 Podiceps cristatus
TGCGAGGGTGCCGCGGCCCCGCCCAGGACCCCGCCCTGCCTCTCAGGATGTGGCAGCAGCACAGGGGCTTCCTTGGGCTTTGCCGGGGGAGCAACCATCAATGCCTCAACTAGCAGCTGAGAGAAAATATTTTGAGCCATAACAGCAGTTTTAAACAATCATTAACAGACTGACTTCCTTAAACCACTTTGGCTGCTTTGAGTCCCTTCTTTTATCCCACTTCAACATAGGATCATAGGATCATAGGATTGTCAAGGTTGGAAAAGACCCTTAAGGTCATCGAGTCTAACCATTAACCCATCACATGTATTCTTTTGTCTCAAAATGGGCCCCCAGCGCAGAGAAAGGAAACATTGACATGAAAATGCTTGCCATCTCCATGCCTTCCAATATGACAGATATCTCAATAACTGTCAAGCAGGACAAATAAGAGTCAAAAGAGCTCTCAATACCATTTTCACCACTATCACACTTCCATAAGTTTGTGGACATGCATCCGTATGATTTCCATTTATAATTGTGAACATCATATACTCTTCCAAATGTATTTTCCACATATTCAATAGAATGAAAAGAACTGTCGCAAGGAACCACCACAGGTGCAAGGGACAGCTTGTGCGTGTTAAGACAGAAGGTGGAAGATTAGCTAATGTGAAGGTTGAAGGCTAAGGATTTGCTGATCAAAAAAAAAAAAATGTTTTGCCTGGGAATGGAAGGATTTAGACCAGAGCCAGAATGTTGACTGCTTCAGCTTTAATCATTAAAGAAAATATTTTTCCTTCCACTGTCCTCTAGATCTAACTGCATTATTGGCATTTGCTTAGAATGTAGGATGAATGTAAAGTCTTCAGTGTATTTATTGTGGTTTGCATGCATAACTGTCTTTGCTTTGCATGAAAGGTTCTGTCCTTCGGTAGGGATTACATTTTTATTCCTGAAGTACCCAAAAGATTATTTCAGTGTGATTGATAATGTCAGAATAATTTTGGATCACTGTGCTCCTTTGTTCTCATTCATAAATACTCCATCTCTTTTTCCCACACATATTCTGGCAAAGCTTTAGATCTCAGAAACACATTGACATTGGGGCCTGGAATTACAGTAACATGGAAACCATAGTTCTACCTGTAAACAGAGTCTGTTTTATGTGGGCTCAGTAAGGCAAAGGTAGGAACATCACAAATGTTCATGGGAGCGTTCCCACCCACACAGCCACAGAAGGTAGCATTCAGTAATGAATATGAAGTCATTGAGAAATATCTTCAATTCACAGAAGAAATTCTGATGTCTGTAATGAATCCAGCCCAGTAACTGCTATGATTTGCTCAATTACAATCATCCATACCCCTAATAATCCTCCAGTTTCTAAAGTCCATAGTTTTCTGAGTTTCTCTCTAGGAGGCTGTCCTTTTTCAAGCTTGAATATTGCCCAGAGTAATCTTCAATTCTATTTGATGAGAAGATAAAAAAACAGCCACACAACAAGACAAGAACGCAATTACAAGTTTTTATTTAAGAAATACTGATATCACCACCTTCCTTTCTTTCACAACATCATAAATTGAGGTTGAAAGGTGGAATTAATCTTGAAACAGACACTTTGAAGGACTTTGTTATGGGAGAAACTGTTGTTTCAGTTAAAAAGACTATAAAGAACATGTATGTCTTATATACACATTTTAGCTAAGCTCACATAAGCATGCATGCAGTTTAGCTGAGCAATGGAATCAATATCCTCAAGGGTATTTAGGTATCTAGCTCCATACCTTTGAGTATTTGGGACTTAGCTTTTTTAAGTCTTTAAATTACTGACCTATAAATAGGATCATTTTCAAAACATGTGAGGTTAAATTTCTATTCTTGGTACCCAGTTTATGATAGAATTAAGGGAGACCCCAAATTTTGTTCCCACACTTCACAGGAAATGTCTTTCAAAACGATCTCTCTTGCCATAAATTTAGTGATGACCTTTATTCAGGAAAGACTATGATCACCATTTCTAAGCACCCCCTATGGATCCATAATTTCTTTGGTGATCTAGATTTGCAGGTCTCTGTTTCTGTAGCTCTGCAGAACACCTTGGGTCAGTTCCTCTGAATAATTCCCAGCTCCTCAATGTAGCTTCTCTTACAGGCTGTGTTTTGCTGAGTTCTTTCCCCATTATCATCCCAGCATACACTAGTTTCTTTTTACAAGATACCAGATGCTTGTAATAATTTAGATTCAGCACACTGATATTTTAAGGTGTTTCTGTAAATGCATCAGCCAGTACTTCCTTCCATTCTGCATAGGTAATGATTACTTGATCACACTTTATCTGTTCTTTCACAGTTTCTGCAGCAAGAACAATGGATGAAAAGGAATTCTTTATCATGTTTTTGGCAGGGTTCCTCAGTATTTTATATAGCTTCTCAGTTACCAATATGGTTTTTGAGAACAGTGAAAAGATCAGCTCTTACTGATACAGATCTGCTTTCCAGCTCACTACTTAGTCACCCATTTTATGTACAGCTGTGCTAACAGCCATTGCAACTAATCATAGAATCATAGAATCATAGAATCATAGAATGTTTTGGGTTGGAAGGGACCACTAGCGGTCATCTAGTCCAACCCCCCTGCAGTGAGCAGGGACACCACTACCTAGACCAGGTTGCTCAGAGCCCCGTCCAACCTGGTCTTGAATGTTTCCAGGGATGGGGCATCCACCACCTCTCTGGGCAACCCGTTCCAGTGCTTCACCACCCTCATTGTAAAGAATTTTCTCCTTACATCTAATTCAAAAGACTATTTCCCTCAGGGAGCATGTTCACTGCCATACTGCTCCTCAGACACATTCCTGTGTTCTCATATCTCACAAGATGTTGAAATACTATTGAACATTCCTGGAGTAAATAGAATGGAATTCTTTCTCAGTTGTTCTCTGGGACTACATTCATTCTTCTGTGGTGGCTTCCACTGCTACAAGGGATAGCTGGGCTTTGGGGGAAAGTGTTGAGGAAAGAGGTTTGATGTGGTTTGGTTTGGTTTGTGAAGGGGAAGTAATGATGTTTGTCAATTCTCAATTCTTATTAAAAAAAAAAAAAAAAAAAAAAAAAAAAAAAAGGTGTGCATGCTATGTTATGTGCACCTGACATTTAAAAACCAGCAAGAAACAGAAAGTAAATGGCTCAAGAGACAGAAAAAGAACTCTCTTTTGCTAGGTTGCTTCTTTAAACGTTCAATGATGAGAAAATGTTGCGGTTTGCTAGAAAGGAAGCAAAGAAAAATGCAAACGCACATTCTCCAAATACTCCTAGTATCCCTCAGCAGGGACTACTACTTTCAGAGTCTTCTTAGAAGAGAACCTGTGCCACAGATGGAGTTTAAGCTTTTGGGTCATTGCTGGGATATAGGTCCCTTTCTGAAGAGTATCTGAGGGAGGCATGCCACACCTTCCACAGGGAGGGAACAGGGTGTTGCCTCTGTGCTGCTCACTGGCCAGACCAGAGCAGTAGTTACAGCTCTATTGCCCTTCTGCTGCTCCTCCCCTACTGAAAGGTCATTGCGAAACTAGGGCAGAAGGTCGTGTTCTAAGAGAACTCAGCAACATGAATTTGCAGAGGACTTTCTGCATAGCACAGACAAGGAAGGAAAGGCACATTTCTAAATGCACTGTCGCATCCCAGACAAACCTATGGATCTGAAGAAGGGTACTGGAAATAGACTGCAGGAACTGTAAGCTAGCAGTAAGAGACAATCAGCCTACTTCAGAAATGTTTTAAATGAAATATGTCAACTGAGGCACTGGCAGCACAGGAAGACGGCACACTTGCAGCCATTTATGACATTTTTTGTCTTTAATGGAAGCAAGCAGCTGCAGTGATCCTGCCAGCACTCTGCTTTTAGTCTGAAAGAGAATAGCTATGCTTGATGCTGTTGAGTTTCAGTTTAGAGCAAATGAGTCATTGCTATAGCCAAAGATAATAGCCGAACTGAGAGGATGTTTCATACGAACTCTTTTTCACAGAATTCACCGAGTCCCTGATATGACAAACTCCACATCCAGCACATCTCCCCTGCCTTGATGGAAGATGATTTTAATCTTGAATAATAACCTATAATAGGTTATCTTTTTCACTGAGATTAGGTGAACCACCAACTGATAACACTTAATATTGCTAAGCTTTAAAGGGTGACAAGAATTTATGTTCTGGCCTTCCTTTCTCTTAAATTTCTTGTATCACTATCCTTGAGGAGTGTTCCCTCTTGAACACTCACCAGCCTGACAGACTGGCATCTGGACATGACTCCGTCAGTCTTCACTTTTATGTTCAAGTAGGTTGCATATGCACCCAAAACCCCTCAAAGACCAGGGAACTTTTGCCACTGGTATCACCTCACTCTCCCAGTTCACCCTCACTCTCCCTTTGCTCTGTACCAAAGGGCCTGCAACCCCTCCACTTCCTCTAGCCTTCAGTCATCCCTGGAGTCTGACCCACTGTCTACAAGTTTAACCTAGTTACCTGCTTTTCTACTCGCGGTATCCAGGGCTCATGGTTTTTTGAAGCTGACAGATCAGCATAGATCAGAGATCTCAGTCACAGAGCATTACCTGCCTGTCTCCCTTTGCTTCTTCTGTCCTTTGCTGTGGGAAAGGTTTTCATTATTTGACGTAACTTAGTCCTGGAGGAAGTTCTGATTAAAAGGAGACACATGCAATGGTTTGACAACACCCTTCACTGTGTTATACAAATACACAAAGTCCTGCCTGCACTAGTGATGAGAAGAATATTGCAAAACTAGCCCAATGCAAGGCACCTGGTAGGTTTTGGAAATCTGCATCAAGCAGTCATCTCATGTACCAAGGAGTGAATATGCATACTTACTCGTTCATTATTCCTCTCCATGACTACAAATGAAGACAAATGTCTATCTGTTCTTTGCAGCGGTTCCCCCCCCAAATCCAGAAGGCCTAGTGCTTCATCTATTTCACAAAATGAGGTAACACGTTACTGATTTTATTCCTAGAGTTCTCTTGCAGGTTAGGCACGGGAAGATAGACTGGCTATCTCAGCATTGTATTCCCACCTCCTCCTAGCCTCACCTATCCTGGCGCATTCCCTGTTCATCACATGCTTCTCCCAGGCCCATAGGACAAACAGCACTAACAGAGAAGTTCTCAGGATCAATCATTGCAGAGCACCTTATGGAAGGCACTGAAGGCCAGTAGGAAGCCTAATTTGTATGGTCTCTCTTCTCCGAAGGGTCGCAATATGCCGTGGTTGAGCACAGCTTGAAAGAAGGGAACATACTACCTCTGGCTATCGTGCAATTGCCTCTGTCCTGCCCTTTGGCTTTCCTCTTATATCCCGAGGATTTAGAAGCCTTGGGGAAACTAGTGGAGGGAACAGAAAAATCCATTGTCCCAGATGAAGCAATGTATATACCAAGTTTATAAATTCAGTCAGAAACCAGACTTCCAGCAAGAACCCCAAATTTTCACAGTGCACAGTGTGTGTGTTTCAACATGACATTACCATATCTTTTCTCTGTGCAGTTCTTGAGATCACTTGCAGCAAAGATGGGCTCAACAATAAGTTTATAAATTCAGTCAGAAACCAGACTTCCAGCAAGATCCCCAAATTTTCACAGGATATGCACAGTGTGTGTGTTTCAACATGACATTACCATATCTTTTCTCTGTGCAGTTCTTGAGATCACTTGCAGCAAAGATGGGCTCAACAATTCAGAAAAAAAAAAAAAAAAAAAAAAAACCTTGATGATATTAATGAATGTAGAATTCATCTAAAGACAGAAAACTATCCTAAGCAATTTAAAGGATAATGTCATTCAGAAAATGACCTTGCATTGACCTTTATAGCAAAAGATGGCCATTTCTTCAAGTCTGCTAACTTTTTCTCAGACCTCATCTTGTAGGTAGACCATACTGTTTCTGACTTAAGTCATTCCACTTTTACAGTTTCTTTTGTTTAGGGACATAGAGTACTTTTTCTTTTTGCCGTTGCATATTAACATTTAGAGCTTGTCTGTCTGTTGGCCTGGGGGTCTCCCTCAGCATCTTTTAATCCTTGTTATCATTGCAGTGGAGTGGAAAAGAGAGAATATCTATGTGGGCCATAATGCTCGTGACTTTTCAAAGACTGATGCTTTTGTATGTCATGCAAGAGATATTAAACATGACTTAGTCAATGAAACTGCATAAACTCTGTACCAGGCAGTTGGTGCCTCCTTTCTATTCAAACTTATTTCACCACATAGAAGTGAGAAACCCTCAAATACGGTCAGCCCAAGAACGAGTAATCACCTCTGCTAACAAATGTTACTTTACCAACTAAGTTAAGAAAAGGATAGTATCAATTTTGTTACAGAAATGAGTAGATAAGCCTGACCTCCCCTGCTCTCCAAAAAGGTCAAGAGGATCTGTGAATACTAACTAGCAAAATCATTTCAGGGCCTTTAGATGAAAGATGTGCCCCACAGTTATCCCATTGCTGCTGTGGACCCATAGAAACTGAAGCCTTTTTCTTCTACTCCATTTATAAGCAAAGACTATGCTTCTCCAAGCATGATTTACATCTTCCATAGCATTAAATAAACAACTGCCCACTCACTTTGCTTCACTTCAGCTATAGTGATATACTTTGTACCATGGAGCTCAGGCAGCTTGAAGTCCCCGGACAACCATGTGCTGGCATATGAGGACAGGCTGAGAGAGTTGGGCTTGTTCAGCCTGGAGAAGAGAAGGCTGCGGGGAGACCTGATTGCGGCCTTCCAGTACTGAAAGGGGGCCTATAGGAAAGAGGGGGAGAATCTTTTCAGTAGGGACAATGGTGATAGGACAAGGGGTAATGGATTTAAACTGAAACAGGGTAGGTTTAGGCTGGATATAAGGAGGAAATTCTTTACAATGAGGGTGGTGAAGCACTGGAACGGGTTGTCCAGAGAGGTGGTGGAGGCCCCACCCCTGGAAACATTCAAGACCAGGTTGGACAGGGCTCTGAGCCACCAGATCTGGATAATGGTGTCCCTGCTCACTGCAGGGGGGTTGGACTAGATGACCGCTAGTGGTCCCTTCCAACCCAAACCATTCTATGATTCTATAAGTGTTGTTTGGAATTTAAACAGCAACAGAAGGCTGAGCATCTCTTAGCTTTACCCCTGCAGCAAGTGATCTCTCTGACAGCAAACTTCCTCTGCTTCATCAAAATGCTTCTGCCAACGACCAGATCCTCTAGGACATAGCTTGAAGCTTTCATATTCAGCGTGGGTTTTATAGATATGAATGATATGAATTCACATATTTAGGCTGCCTTTTCTTTTTTTAATATTTTATTTTATGGTAGCTTGTATTTTTATAAGCTTCCATAACTTATAACTTCAGGAATAGTTTTTGTCTCTGCCCTTTCAATATATGTGTTTTTCTACTACAGCTACCTCTCTGCAAAACTTACAACTATGTGGCACAGCACAGCCTTGCTTTCAGCTCTTTCACCAAAGGACTTCAAGAACCAGAGTGGTTCCTAAGATAATTCAAGTGAGCCATGATCTTCCCTTCTCCTGTCTTCAGGGTATGTGTCTAGAGGCAGCAATGAGGAAGCTCTGAAAACTTTCCTGATGAAAAACCCCCACCTCAGTCCCTTCTACATACCTAAAGGCTAATTACTGCAACTGTAATATTCAGGTATTCTCGAATAATTTCTTTCTGACACACACTCTGCTGATGCGCAATAAAAGCTTTTAAAAATATCTCCCTTCACCTTTCATACTCATTCATGTAGAAAATCCAGGTTGTTGAATTTCTAAATGTTAATTCACAGCTCTTCATTCATCATATTTATAATATTTTTTTTTACATTAGTAGCTGTTATGTAATTTCAGTAGTTTAAATGCCAGCTTCACTCACCTATCGGAATACATAGTTGCTGAGATTTCTTGAATATCATTATGAACATGTAGAAAAGAGAAAGACTTGCTCAGGCTATTCAAAGTGTATAGACAGACTTCAGTAACCATGAAGTTCTTAAAGTATAAGGGAAAGCAAACTGGTTTTGCAAATGGAAACAAAAAAATCATGCAGCTTTATATCAGCTATCTCAAAAACATGTACAGAATACAATTAATTTCAAATTTGCCCTGTGTTCATTAGACACTCAGGCACTTCAAGTCTATTCAGAAAAGAAGAAAAGCTGGAAACTTCAGAAATAGAATACATCTGTAAGACCTGTTAATCTGAGTCCCATTTCAACTGATTTAGGGAGACATGTACATTAGCAGTTAGATGATTTCATAGGAGTGGGATTCAATAAATGATGTACAGAATTAATGAGCAGTAAGTATTCGTTCTTAGGAAAGGGCATTGATGACCTAAGGGTAAACATTCACTGATACTCCAATCAGAAATCATTTGAATTAAAGTATCATACTGAGATCCATTCACAGCTGGATCCCTGTTATTGTAGCCGCTAGGTAAGCAAACAAGATGAAAAATGCCTAAATGAGTCTTTGGGTAAGAATTAGATTGATATCATCCACTTATAGCACAGAAAGGAAAAAAAATTAAAAAATCAGAAGCAGGGAGGAGAATAAAGTAAAATAAACAGCAATGTGGCTTCTATTTATCTTCCTAAAACTTGCCAGATTTTAGGAATTGTGTGTGTACTTTTGTGCCCTGCACAATTTTATCCTCTCTCTTCTTCCTCTCCACATTCTTTTTATACTTTAAGTCAGTCAAAGCATAGGTATCAAACTGTGCTATTAAGAACTCAAAGGTAGATATATGGCCTGCAGACTTGAACCTGGAATAATGAAAGGGCCAAGCTCCCTGACTGCCACTACATGTTCAAGCCAAGTCAGCTCATACCTAACTCTGAATGGCCTGAGGCCAACGGTAACCTAAGTTTCTCCCAGGGCACCCCGAGGTGCTCACATTCCTAGTTTTGGCAGAACTACCAGCTTTTGGAGCAGTGATTCTACAAGACCGGCTCTGGCAGGACCTACCACTTTCATCATACCAGCAGGACCTAGTTAAGTTGCTGTTCTCAAGAGCATTGTCACCAGATTGCCATTTGCTCCAATAAAAGGGGAAGGAGAAGGAAATAAAAGCAGAGTGATGGAGTAAGACTGTTACTACAGATAGTTATCAAAGCAGCAGTCAAAGGCAGGACTGCTGTTTCCTAACATTTTTCACAATAACTGTTCCACATAACCAGACCTCTTCATATGGGTGGTGGCTGCAGCATTGTATACCATTGCTGAGCGATAATTCACACCCACAGACAGTTCTGCCAATCCAGGAAACATTTCTTTGAAAGTGAATACAATTAAACACGTATTTCTGTGTTCACTTGTTCACATTTTTTTAAGCACTGTGCTCACCTGATGGACAGAGAACTCCCCCTTTCTGTTCCCACCCACAAATGAAGGCAAGACCTAACTCTTCTTCCATCTCAAACCGCTTGTTCCTCAGGACAAAATGCTTTTTGAAGACTTTAGGGCAGATAATTTACCGGTGGTTCTGGCAGCTCTGTCAATACCAGTTTTAATTGGTTTGCCAAATTAGACAGCACTTCACTGAAGCATTATAAAACTTGCAAAGTCATCCACTCAAAACCAGTAACAACATAATGTGATCTGGAAAAGGCTCTGCAGGAGAGTTTCTTAGGCTGCAGCCTCTACAGGGGCTCAAGGATGCCCATAGCCTTGGACTTCCACTGGTCCTCCAGTTCCATTTGAGCCTTCTCCCATTGCTTTTCCCCCACTGCTTCAGCTGAAATGACTCCACACCTCCTGATCCGGTCACCTTTTCATCCATCTCCATCCTCGTCTTGTCCTTTGGCCCAAGAGCAAATGTCCTCTCCCTTGAGTACACTGCAAAGTCTTTTCCTCCCTAATTAAGAGGTTTCTAAATTGGGATGATGGAGGTGGATGCAAGCCAGGATATCATAAGCTACATAGGGAACGAAGTGTGAAAACTAATCTATACATACATAAATAATATGTTGCAGCTACAGTATTTCATCAATTCTCTGTTCATCACTAAAAATAGAATTTAATTCCATTGAGTCATGACCAAGGAAATAAATAGGAGATTTTCCCCCCTTTCTGTTTACAAGTGTTGGTCTCATGACATTGGGATGTTGCCCTCTTTCCTTTCCTTGTCTTCCTGCAGCACCAACTACCTTTAGTCCCAATCGGTCGTGGGCAGGACTCTCAACCCAATTCTGTGAGAAATTCTGAGCAAAGCTAGGAACAAGAACTTGGCTTCAGTTCCTTAACAAAAGCAAAGCAGAAATGTAAAAGGTGTTAGCTCTTTTTATGAGAGCTAGGACTGCTGTGGAATGTGGGCCAATTAAACAGACATGCCAATTTGTACTAATGTCTTCTCCAAGCACTTCATCTGGTGCTTCTACCTTGCAAGCATACTGGGGCTGGATGGTCTTAATGGGCACTACAGCATTTTCCTGCAGATACTTTGCCTAACACACAGTCCTGGCAGCATTGCCATTTCAATTCTTCATACTTTCTCCTTATACAGCTTCAATCACTTGTCAAATAATAATCCTAGATCTCAAACCACTTAGCTTATCTATTTTATTATTTTTTAAATCCACTGCCCTATAAGCTCCCAAATTTGCTTAGGTGTTTAAGCACTACTCTCTCTCATCTTAAAACTAGCTTTGGAGCCAAAGGTCATAAGTTTTTTATACATCTGTTTGCTCTATTGCAATTTTTGTTGTTGTTTTTTTGGGGGGTTGGGCTGTTTCGTTTGGGTTTGTTGGGGTTTTTTGTTTGTTTTGTTTGTTTTTTTAAGAAAGGGTTATTTTGGCATGCCAAACTGAAAACATTGTAATGGAATGAGGAATGAAAAATTACCTGTAAAGGACATGCCTACCATGCAGACAGCTGAAGATTTAAAGTTCAGCTTGTTAAAAATATATTCTGACAGACATTTTCTGGCTGTAAATACTGATTTGGTTTAATAACAACACTGTGTGGGGACCTGTCAAAATTGTTGACGGAAAGCAGGCAGGGAGGCCAATGTGACCTGCCTTGCCTTCAGGCTCCTTAGCTCTCAGGATGGACAGCTTTTTGGTCACCAGGCTCATTGGGAAGGGAGATGTCAAAAGTGCTGACCGGCTGCCTGGCTTCCCGGGCTCCTTCTCTGGCTGAGTCAGTTCCCTGACCACAGTATTTTTCAGAAATGTCATTTTACATTAGTTCTCCTAAGGGAAAATTCTAAAAGCTTTCAATTCCACAGAATATTTCACATTTCCAAACTGTTGTTCCAAATCAAAATGGTAAACAAATTGAAAATGGAAAAGCTTCCCTGTGCATCTAGTCTCACACAGTTCATCAGAACGGTAATCTAATAAAATGGTGGTTCTGCCACTGAAGTCTGGAAGACGCATTATTTCCTGCACACTGTTTCTGCTATCTCGAGAGATTAAATTGAGCCATGCTGCAGCTAGTAAGGATACGGGCATGGGCTTTGAACAGAGCTTGGACCTTACCTCTTTATGTAGCTAAAACACAAGCTTCATAGTATAGCTCCAGCCACACACAAGCCACTAAACAGAAGGCTTGTTGTCAATTCCCAGGCTCAGCCAGTGGCAACTCTTCTGATGACTTCAGTGAATGTTGAGAATTACACAGGAAAGTGGAGAAAAATGGTTAAATGTCTGGAAAAGATTTACATGGGAAAAGAACGAAGCTCAAAATGCATACAGCTTAGCTAAGCAGTGACTCAGAGGGATCTGATTGCCATCCACAAATATTTCAGAGAGGTTAAACACATGGGTGGGGAGGAACTACTCAGGATAACAAGGGAAAGGAAGCAATATGATTGCAGACAATTTGGGCTGAACTGCAGGCATTTCTTCTCAATAGCGTGGCTGGTTAGACTGTGGAACAATTTGCAAGCGAGACGGTGGTGGTCTCAGCATTTTGGCCATTTACTGCCAGATGGGGAAAACACGTGGTGATGAATAATCCTATTGTAGAAGTAGATGGACTTCACAGAGTTTTCATAAGCTTTTTCTATTCTGCTCTCAAGAGGCTGGGATCTCAGGATGAAAATAGTAGAAGCAGATGAAAAAGGTAGAGGCAGGTACAGTTTTACTGCTGTTTGCTACTTTAAGGAAGTAGTATCTCTAAGTAACCAGAGTTACTTTTGTTTTTCATTCTACATCATGTTAAAATGCTCTTAAAAAAAAAAATCCCATTATCTCACTCCCTCCACTCTGAAATTTTCTTAGTTTAATAGCACTGAATTAAAATGGAACTAAAAGAAGCATAAACTGTCTGCATTTCTTCTTGCTTAAAACTAAATAGCAACCATTATGCCAAACAAATAATATTCAAATAGGCTTACAGAATGTTGTAGCTACACCAGCATTAAAAAAATATAATATGCACATTTTCATCCTTTTCTGTCCTTGGGTAATGACAGCATTAATGACTTACATTTATATAGAACTGTTCTTCTGAAAGGAAACCAATTGCTGCACAAACTATTTTCACAGGTGACATACAAAACACATTTCACTCGTAAGTGTCAGGCAGTCAGCTAAAGGCTGAAGAGACCATAGCGCTAGAGCTCTGGGATTATACGGCTTGGAGAGAAGGAGGCCTCCAGCCGAAATAGCAACATCACATAGGCCAGGGCCGAGCATATTTCTTAACATCAGTAATAACTTTGGGGACCAAGAGTGGCACGAACAGCATCACCCTCTCAGCCTTGCAGGAACAAATGAGAGTTTTTGAAGTACAATGTGTGCTTTATTAAGTACAGGAAAGGGTAAGATGAAATTTGTACCACCTAAAGACAGAAAGGAAAACACTGCCCCAGGCTTCGGATTTGAAAATATCTGTTTGAAAATTAATTTGAAATACTGGATTTGAATTGCTTGAAAAGTGCTTTCTAGAGGATCTGCTAGTGCACAGCATAGTAAAGGGTGTCATATTTAGACAGAAGCATGATTTCTAACTCAGAAAAGGTACATGTCCTCATATACTTACATTACCTAGAAGTTTGCCTGTGTAATGCAAGCAGAAAGAAAACTGGCAATTGCACCAGAGTTCCAACTTTGTGAACCAACATGCTCCACATGCTCTCCTTTAACTACCCACACCTTTTCCAAGCCCCTCATCAAACCAAAACTGAGCTACAGCAGAACATAGTGAATGGCCATGCAGTAAGATCTAGATACCAATAAACTGTAAATTTTATTCATGCATTCCAAGATTCTGGTATCCTTAGCCATTAAAGGCTTCCAAAAGCACCTACTTTTAAGCTTGGAAAATGTTTGGAAGATAAAACATGCTTACAGCTTAGCACTTATGCAAATGAGAGAAAATCAGGGCAGAAACTGTCATGGCGTATAATTCACATTAATTGCAATTCATACTGTTGGATAAGTGCTTAACATTAAACAACTCAAAAAAGATAGATAGTTGAGACCAATAGAACAGGTTTCCTGGAATAAATGATCTCCCGGGATGAGAGCGAAGGAGGTATGCTCGGTCCCAGCCTTTTTGTCTCAACACTTCTAGAGTACAGAGCAACATAAAAGAGATCATGAAACAGAATGAGGACAAGGGCTGAAAAAAACAGTGAACATCCCTACAACATGCACAAACACAGTGACTGAAGGGTCAGGGGAGAGACAGAAGAGCAGAAATGAGATGCAGGTGAAGTACAGCTCAACCAAGCTTCAGCTGATTGTCCGAAGAGGCACCCACTGTGGACAGAACAGCACTGGGCCGGTTGCTGGTGAGAGGTAAATGCAAAGCTAGAACCCAGGGTAAAGAGATGGTTACAATAACTGGACTGAGAGGGTGAAGGGCTGGACAAAGATTTTAGGAGTAAACTCAGAAAGGCTGCAACTATGTTGGCCCAGATTCCAGGCTTCCTTCAACATAAAGGGACCTTCACTTTTCATAGGATGGGCTTAAAAAGCAAAAGCTGTTTATATTTTTCTAGCAACACTGCTCACCCCAGTGGAGCCCTTAAACAGGAACTTCTGAGTGTTAGATGCATCATCCCCTACACATGCAGGGAAGCTCTTGGTAGGGAAACAATTTTCAATCTCATGTTATCGGCAGAACTGATTTGGAATAGTTCCCATGCCTTATTCCTTGCCTTGCCCACAGCTCAGGCTCTCCCCGTGATGTCTCCTCAGCAGCAGCACCAGCGCATCGCTGCCCAGGTCAGGCAGCAGCCACCCTGTGAGGGTCCGTCTGTCTGAGGGCAAATCAGTCAGGTCAGGTTGCCCAACGGGCTTGCCTTTCTATAGGGCCATTGCTACACCTATGCCTGGAGCATCATTTAGATGTAACATAGTCAATATTTTAAGATTTCAAAAGATCAGGGCTAACAATGTTATAGAAAGTGGAGAAAGAAAAGCTGAAATTTGCCAAAGGCAAACACAGAATAACAGAGAAAAGAGGAGCATCAACATTGCATCAAACTTCATATTGGCTAAAATCTTCAGTGTAACTCCACTTCAGTATCTCCAGAGTGCATTGGGCCCACTGGATAGATAATGGTCTACAGTCTGGCTCTTCTGTTTCTACCATGTACTTGGATAAAAGGAGTCTGTCTAGCTTTCCACCTAGTCCTCCTGAGGGAAAGGTATTTTATTATAACAGGAGCAACATGCAATGGGGTCTGCTCTGTAGCTCTCACCAACAAAAGCCCAAGATGCCTGTGACCCTCTGAGATTTCCTACTTTGCAATCAACTAAATGCGAAAAGGGCTGGAAGCCTTCATCCATGAAAAAGAAGAAGAGAAAGCTATCTGTCTCATGCCTTTGTTGCGCATAGCTTTTCATTTTAGGCCTCCTTTAATCCAATACAGCAGCCTATAAAATACATCTCCATTTTACTGCCTCTTTTAAAGGAAGTCTCTTGATGATTTTTTGTTCTCTATTTCCGCTCAATTGGATTGTATCATATTTTTTCTCTTCAAATTTTCTCTCCTCCTTAGGCTTTCAAGCTCATTTCTCCTTTAGTCTATCTACACTCATCAATCCCTTTTCTTCCACCTATCCAATGTCTCAAATTCTCTCTGTGAAACAAAGACTGAACTCTAGTCTTTTCAAGTCCTCAGGTCTATAAAAATATGTACAAATTCACTCCCTGATCCTGGGTGCCCTTTGTATTATCAATTTACCTTGTGAAAAAAAAAATGTATAAAAAATAGTTTGAATGTTAAAAATCAGTGTATTTTTGTGAAATGCCTAAAGCAAAGCAAAATCTGAAAAATTACAGAATTATTTTTGAGAGCAACCCTGTGGAGAAGAACTTGAGGGTACTGGTGGATGAAAAATTGGACCTGAGCC
>JMFS01065103.1:0-32508 GCA_000699545.1 Podiceps cristatus
CAGGCCCACCTCTCCAAGTCCTTATAATTTGAAATGATAAAGATTGACGGAGGATAAAGATTGAAGAGTGATGCAATGATTACATTTTATTAATTGCATTATTTTTGTTATAGATTACTTTACTCTTAAGAAGGTTCCCAACTTTACCTTAGCTTAGTTGTATTTCAGATGTTTTTACTTGGTTTTGATTTACCATTTCTGTTGGCAAACCAAATAGCAGGAAAATATGTGGTATCTCTTAGTGCACGGTAGTCCAGTAGAGCTAGTATGTCACTTGGGTGAGAAATAGTTTAAAAGTTTACTCCATGTCTAGGAACACTTTTTGGAAAATATTTTTTTGTTTCCTTGAATCATGTTAATTTACACTGCAATCAGGACAATGTCCTAAATATATCGAAAGACTAGTTCTGTATAAAATATGCTATTAGAAAACCCTAGTCCCTAGGATTTTATGTACTTGCCCGCTGACCTTCCTCACAGTAAAAAGGTAAGCATACAATAGGTCTCTTTCAGAATTGCTGAGATACTAACTTTTCATGAGGCTAAGAAGTCTCAATGCACAGTCTTCTTGTTGTGCTATATCTTGCTTAGGATTTTTTCTGTTACCTCATAATTTAATATGGGTTTCCAGTATTTTGAGGAATCTCTGAAGCTATCTAACTGTGACCAGTAAGCAAAGCTGTTGAGATTCAGGCCTCCTTTTCTTGCCAAAATTTCTGTAATGCAGTAGTATTCAGAGTTACCGTGTAATGAAGAAACCATAGGTCTGCCAGAAGAATATTCTGGAAGGGTCTCCTGTATCTTCTTTGAGCTCTTAGGAAAATTACTTGTTTACACAGTACCAGGACTTAACTCTTGTGCAGGTAATGCTCAAAGCAGTCAACAGTGTCAAGTTTAACTGGACAGTTGAACCTGGGGAACTACAGGCCAGTCAGTCTCACTTCTGTGCCTGGTAAGGTCATGGAGCAGATCCTCCTGGAAACTCTCCTGAGTTTCCACATAGAAATTATGGAGGTGATGGGTGACAGACAGTATGGCTTCACTAAGGGCAGATCGTGCCTGACAGATTTGATGGCCTTATATGACGGGGCTACAGTATTGGTGGATAAGGGAAGAGTGACTGACATTGTCTACCTGGACTTATGCGAAGCATTTGATAAGGTTCTGCATGACATTCTGGTCTCTACATTGGAGACACATGGACTTGATGGATGGACCACTCGGTGGATAAGGAATTGGCTGGATGGTCACACTCGAGAGTTGTGGTCAATGGCTCAATGTCCAGGTAGACACTGGTGACGATTGGCGTTCCTCAGGCATTGGTGTTGGGACCCGTGTTAACATCTTTGTTGCGGACATGGACAGTAGGATTGAGTGCACCCTCAGCAAGTTTGCCAATGACACCAAGCTGTGTGCTGCAATCGACACACTGGAGGGAAGGGATGCCATCCAGAGGGACCTTGACAGTCTTCAGAGGTGGGCCCATGTGACATCACGAAGTTCAACAAGGCCAAGTGCAGGGTCCTGCACCTGGGTCAGGGAAGTCCCAAGCACAAATACAGGCTAGGCTGAAAATGGATTGAGAGTAGCTCTGAAGGGAAGGACTTGGGGGTGCTGGTGGGTGAGAAGCTTAATATGAGCTGGCAATGTGCGCTTGTAGCCCAGAAGGCCAAACGTATCCTGGGCTGCATCAAAAGGAGTGTGACCAGTAGGTCGATGGAGGTGATTCTGCCCCTCTACTCTGCTCTGGTGAGACCCCACCTGGCAGTGGATAAGGAATTGGCTGGATGGTCACACTCAAGAGAGTTGTGGTCAATGGCTCAATGTCCAGGTAGACACTGGTGACGATTGGCGTTCCTCAGGCATTGGTGTTGGGACCCGTGTTAACATCTTTGTTGCGGACATGGACAGTAGGATTGAGTGCACCCTCAGCAAGTTTGCCAATGACACCAAGCTGTGTGCTGCAATCGACACACTGGAGGGAAGGGATGCCATCCAGAGGGACCTTGACAGTCTTCAGAGGTGGGCCCATGTGACATCACGAAGTTCAACAAGGCCAAGTGCAGGGTCCTGCACCTGGGTCAGGGAAGTCCCAAGCACAAATACAGGCTAGGCTGAAAATGGATTGAGAGTAGCTCTGAAGGGAAGGACTTGGGGGTGCTGGTGGGTGAGAAGCTTAATATGAGCTGGCAATGTGCGCTTGTAGCCCAGAAGGCCAAACGTATCCTGGGCTGCATCAAAAGGAGTGTGACCAGTAGGTCGATGGAGGTGATTCTGCCCCTCTACTCTGCTCTGGTGAGACCCCACCTGGCACACTGCATTCAGTTCTGGAGCCCTCCTGACAGGAAGGACATGGATCTGTTAAAGCTAGTCCAGAGGAAGGCCGCGAAGATGATCAGAGGGCTGGAGCACCTCTTCTACAAAGACAGGCTGAGAGAGTTGGGGCTGTTCAGCCTAGAGAAGAGAAGGCTCTGGGGGGACCTTATAGCGGCCTTCTAATACCTGAAGGGGGCCTACAGGAAAGCTGGGGAGGGGCTCTTTGTCAGGGAGTGCAGTGATAGGACAAGGGGTAATGGTCTGAAGTTGAAAGAGGGTAGATTTAGATTAGATATTAGGAAGAAATTTATTCACTGAGAGGGTGGTGAGGCACTGGAACAGGTTGCCCAGAGAAGTTGTTGATGTCTCATCCCTGGAAGTGTTCAAGGCCAGGCTGGATAAGGCTATGAGTAACCTGATCTAGGAGAGGGGGTCCTTGCCCGTGGCGGAAGGTCCCTTCTAACCCAAACCATTCTATGAATCTATGAATAACTGGGGATTTCTAGAACTAGGATACTGTCGGTGACTGAGTGGGTGAATGAAGCACTTCAGTGGTCAGGGAGACCCTCCCATTGAGTCATGAGGTTCAGAAAGGATCCCCCTTGCTTTCTAAACTCCTTCTCAGAGAGGAGTCTAGGTGTGTCTGGATCCAGTCCAAGTCCCAGACTTGGTTAATGGTTTATGTCTAAAGGATTGTCAGGTCCCCAGAGGGCCATCCTGGATGACTTGCTTCCTCTGAAATAACCAATGTTCAAGATACCCTTGGGCTAAATTAAAGTGACCTAGTGCCAAACAATCACTAGAAAAGCTTTCTTTATGGCAGAAGGTATTTAAACCTTATATCATAGAAAGGGATAAGCTATTTAAATCTTGAATCATATAAAGGTCTGAACAGCCCATAAAATATGAGAGAGAGAGAAGGAGAGAAAGACAGAGGTAAATGAAAGATAGAGTTAAAGGAAAAGATCTGGATACCCAGCCCCTCTGAGTTCTGCTATTTGTAGACTACTCCCTGTCTCCAGTCCCACTGCATGTGCTAATTACTTCACATACTTAGTCTCTTGTTCTTGAACCTTCTCAAAAGTGGTTAGAGGGTTAGGAGTTTTGAGGGGTTGGGAGTTGGGTCTAGTGATTTTCATGTCTTCCTACCTCCTGTCAGAGACACAGGGGTGATGCTGTCTTAGGCTTGTTTTTTGAAACAGTTGCCCAAGATAAGGCCCAGAGAAGCTCTATCCTGCCTCCCCAAGTTCCTCATTTCCAGCTGCACCTTATCTTGTTAGCAGGATAACATTCCTTCTCACAAGGTCTTTATTTGCTGTGTGTTTGACATTAGCGCTCTCAGCTTTTCAGTCTCTTACAGATACTGTCAAAATAGGAACTCTGCATGTTGTATGTAGCAAGTAATTGGGAGTTTAGGTCATCACTTAGCTCCAAATTTAACTATTCACAGTAGGAAATAAATACCCATTCAGTAATGTCAGTTGCTGTCTGGAGCTAGTCGTTTCATACAAAATTTGGGCTTAATTACAGGCATCTGCCTTATATCTTGCAAGTTCTGTGATCACAGAACTCAATTTTATTTTATTTATTTATTTATTTATTTTTTTTAATTCAGACCAGTTGCATTCTTTGATGTATTTGATGATTTGAAAGATATTTCTTCTTTACATAAGACATTTAGATAGTTTGGTAAGTTTACACCAACTTCTGTTGCTATACATGTAGTCACTGCTAATGCGCAAAAAACTTATTTCTGTTTGGTCCTTAAAAGAGCTTAATTAACATGATTTGGACTGTCCATTCTAGTGTACAGTGATTTAAAGGGCATCTTAATAAAAGTATTTTATATAAATAAAAATAATTTGACCTTTCTTCTGAAAAGATCGTTAAGCCATCATTCAAAAAACCACTTCCATTGCTTCCATTTTATTCATGGATATGGATTGAAGTTTTCTGATAATATGAAGTCTCGATTCAATTTTCCTGATCAAAGTCTGATCAAACTTGAAAGGGTTTTCAGAGGTGGGTTGTTTTTTTTTTTTTTGATACCAGTGAAATGAAATTGAAAGCTAAAGCAAAAGTCTTTCCATTTTTTTCTGAACTCATACCATGTTATAAGCTCTCTTCTTGAAATTATGTGGTTAGGTGCCTGCAAGAGAAAAACACTAAACTGCAGATTAGCATGTATTTGTATGATTTGCACTGATGTCAATGCGTGTTATGAAGTTAAAGCCTTAATTACATCAGTTACTAAAGACCAAAGTAGCAGTCAGAAAAATTCTTGATGTCTCATTTCGTATATATATTTTTTTAATGTTCTCAAGAAATCATTATAGAGCTATTTGTAATAGAGAGGCTGATGAGAATAAAAAGCTTTGGCCTTTGTGTGTCTTTCACATTCCAACAATAGTGGCCACTAAACAGGAAAGAGATGGAGGATTTATATTTCATTTTCCTTGAGATCATCTTGAACTGAGAAATTCCCTTTTGCAAGGCATTTAAACAAAATGCATGTTGCCTGGCTCTTCCCATCCATGTCAAAGGAATAACCATGGTAAAAGGAAATATGGTCCAGGTAACATGCTGGGCTGAAGATCAGGATGCACTACGTCTTCCATGACTTATGTTAATTAACTTTCCTATACATCTGTGTTATTTCTTACTCCATGTCTGGCTTTATATGATTAGCATAACTCTTATACAAAAGACTAAGGATTATAACTAAAGTCATTAGTGTTCGATGGGTATGTATATACACACATGAATGTGTGTGTTACAATGATTTTTAGATGTCTGAGTCTCCTCATGCTTGGTTATTGAAGAAATCATTCCAATGTGTTTTCATAGTGTCTAACATAAAGACACTCTTCTCTGAGTCATAGCTGCTAACATAATAATAAGCAGTAAAAATGGGGCTTGGAGGGTGCTGGCTATTGTTTAGTGATGTTCTGCATCATTATTTCTGTTTTGTGGGGTTTTTTTTGGGGGGGTAGCATTAATAAGTTTTTTCCTAATTTTAGCATATGAATCAGAAAATATTGCGTCTCTTCCATGTACAGTGAATGGTGAGACAGATTCTTTGGTAAGAAGTATCATGCACTTTGTAAATACACTCATAAGACGGCAGATTAGCAAGTCAAATGTGGTGAGTCATCAAACTGATCAAGAAAATTTGTATGTGAGCCCTTTGCTGATAGACCGTTTATTTGAAACAGCCAAAGGGGATAGTATTTCAAATCCAATTTTGTATATGAATACTTGGAAAGGGGAGCTGTTTTTAAAATTCTAGCAAACAGCTGTGTTCAAACTTAGCTTTCTAGCCAAGTGGCTTCTGTTACAGATTTTCTCATATATTCCTATAATATTTTATAGTCTTTGTTATAACAGAGTGTCTGAGGTTGTAATTCAAAACCCAAAGCAATATGATTCAGGTTCAGTCAGAGCTTCTACTTCTGTATTTGTATTATTGCGTCTGCTTCCTAAGCAGGTAAAATATCTCTTCCTTGAATAGGCACAATCATATTTTTTCATTTCCAAAGGCCTTTACTTTCTAGACAGTGGACACTGTATTTCCCCATCTATTTTCCTGTCTCAGCATTAAAGTTAATTGAAGTATCTTTGCTTCTATAAGGGGCTAGTTTATTTGCTATTACATCATCAGCTGCTCTTGTCAAACCTTCTGGGCTAACCACTACAGAGTTTTAATATCTGTTTTGCTAAGCAAAGCATTAGCAAGGAATAAAATACTATTTCTTTTTCCTTTTGTTCTCTATCTGTGTGTCTCCTTTTCAGGGAGACAGATTTGGCCTAAAGATATATCATTTCCTTTGGTTTCAAAGTGAATTCTGTGTGACAGATGCCAGCCTCCTTCAGGATTTTTTTTTTTTTTAAATTCGGAGGATCTCAAAAAAGTAGGAAAAATAGGGGCACTATATTTCAAAGCACAACAGAAAGTATGTTTGCACACAAAGATTTAAGATTCTAAGAAATGTGCTCTCTGAATGTCCTCTATTATTGCTCTAGAATGAATATAACTGCTGTAACAAGACCAACAATGTAAGTTTGGCATAAATTTTTCTTTTTTTTTTAAAGTGAGATACCATTTGTAAGAGAGTGGTCTCACTGGTCAAAATTACCATCAAAGGAATGGTTTTACAGGAATGTTTTAAGACAAATGTTTGTTTTAAGACATGCTTGCTTTAAGACAATGCTTTCCAAGTGCATAAATAATAAATATCATCAAACATTACTTCTGCTTCTTCATATTTTTTGGCACTATGCAATAAATGACATAAATGTTTGGGTTTTATTTTATTGCTGATTAGATGTTTCATCTATAACTGATCATACCTCTGTGTTTAGGATCTTAAAATCAGTGGGATTATTAAAATAAGAATTTGCATATGTGGTAGTTTGAATAGTTAGCTAATGTAATAGTGGCAATAAAACTCTGGTAGAACAAAGTTTAGAAAAGTCATCAAAGATTCTCTGAAAAAAGTGTGTAAATATTCTAGCTTTTTATCCAGACTAGAGACAATGTTGTGACTAGAATAGTAGCAGTAACTGAGGCAGTTATTTAATGCAAATCCAGATACATCATCTGTGGACATCTAGTCAACATATGTTTTCATAGTTTCTGTGAAATTCTGAAAGAACTTATTAAAATACTGTGAGAAGCTGAAATTTTAGTTATGGTGCAAGCAAATCTTTGATACATCACAGAGCAACTTCACAGTGAGATGGGTGTTTGGAGTTTGTTTAATCATAGAATCATAGAATGGTTTGGGTTGGAAGGGACCCTAAAGATCATCTAGTTCCAATGCCTCTGCCATGGGCAGGGACACCCTCCGCTAGACCAGGTTGCTCAAAGCCCCTGTCTAGCCTGGCCTTGAACACTGCCAGGGATTGAGCATCCACAGCTTCTCTGGGCAACCTGTTCCAGTGCCTCACCGCACTCATTGTGAAGAATTTCTTCCTTAGATCTAATCTGAATCTGCCCTCTTTCAGTTTAAAGCCATTATACCTTGCCCTATCACTATATGCCCTTGTAAAAAGTCCCTCTCCAGCTTTACTGGAGGCCCTCTTTAGGTACTGGAAGGCCGCTACAAGGTCTCCCCAGAGCGTTCTCTTCTCCAGTCTGAACAACCCCAACTCTTTCAGCCTTTCCTCATAGGAGAGGTGCTTCAGCCTTCTGATCATATTTATGGCTCTCTGCTGGACTCATTCCAACAGGTCCATGTCATTCTTGTGTTGGGGGCCCCAGAGCTGAATGCAGCACTCCAGGTGGGGTCTCATGAGATCAGAGTAGACGAGGAGACTCACCTCCCTTGATCTGCCAGTCACTTTCCGTTTGATGTAGCCCAGGATACAGTTGGCTCTCAATCCATTTTCCTCCCAGCCTGTATTTGTGCTTGGCATTTCCTTGGCCCAGGGGCAGGACCTTACACTTGGCCTTGTTGAACTTCATGAGGTTCACATGGGCCCATCTCTCGAGCCTGTTAAGGTCCCTCTGGATGGCATCCCTTCCCTCCAGTGTGTTGACAGCAGCACACAGCTCGGTGTCAGTGGCAAACTTGCTGAGGGTGCACTCAATCCCACTGTCCGTGTCACTGACAAAGATGTTAAGCAGCACTTCCCCTGAGGAGTCCCACTTCTCACTGGTCTCCACTTGGACATTGAGCTGTTGACTGCAACTCTTTTGAGTGTGACCATCTAGCCAATTCCTTATCCACTGAATGATCCATCCATCAAATCAAATCCACTCCAATTTAGAGATAAAGATGTCATGTGGGACCATGTCAAATGCTTTGCACAAGTCCAGGTAGATGACATCAGTTACTCTTCCCTTATCCGCCAATGTTGTAACCCTATTGTAGAAGGCCAGCGAATTATGTCCCCTGTCCCTGCCCTCCCTTTAATCCTGACCGATAAGCTCCTGATTGGCTCCTCATCCACCCCCAGGCAGAGCTCCAGGCACTCTAGCTGGTCATTGACATAGGGGGGAACACCCCCTCCTTGTCTCCCCTGCCTGTCCTTCCTGAAGAGCTGTACCCTTCCATTCCAACACTCCAGTCGTCGGAGCCATCCCACCACACCTCTGTGATGCCAATAACGCCGTAGCCCTGCAGACGTGCGTACCTCTGTAACTCCTCCTGTTTGTTCCCCATGCTACGTGCCTTTGCACTGAAGCCTTTCAGCTGGGCCCCGATGAAGCTGACTGACTGGCTGGAGTGGCTGAGACTCCTTTGTGCTGCTCTTCAGGTGCTCTCCTGCTGGCCTGGGGTCCTTCTCCAGGCCCTGCGCATCTGTTGCAGGCATCAAATTGGTAGGGGTGGGATGGATTGAGGTTCCCCCTTCTCCAGCAACTTTAGCTTAAAGCCTTCTTCACCAGATTGGCAAGCCTGTGACTTTAGGCAGTTTGACGCTGCTTTTTAAAAGTTATTTTGACACTATATCTGGGAAATAGAAAATATTAGCGTGTATGTATATATTTCTTTTTAATGCAGTGGTAATATTTATGCATTTTTTTTCAGGTATAATTAAACGAAGTTTTAGTGCTTCTGAAAGACAACCTCAGATAAGGTAGGTATGATTTATGATTTTAGTATAGATTATATAATTGATTAATTATGATCAGTTCCAGTGGGCTGTTTCACAGTGGAACCATTGTGCCTTCATGAAATGTTTCCTTACTTATTGTTACAACTTCATTTTATCTCAGCCTATTACAGTCTGCTGGAAGATATTGTTTGAGGGAGTTTGCACACAGAAGCTTTACATGGGTAATTTAAGGACTGGTATTAAACTGATAAATAGTTTTAAAAGTGTACCTAGCTACATTAGCTTAAAGTGACATTAGTTGTTTAGCCAAACTTTGGTTTTGCATTTTTAAGTGGCTGTTTTTCTGTAGAAAAATGTGTTTGTGCATTTATCAACTGTAGAGTAATATCTTGTCCCTTTGAACTCCTCTAGACCTTCTCTATAAGCATAGATATTTATTTTTGGAATTCTGGAGTCATCCTCATTTCTTTCAAGAAGGAAAGAAACCAAAACAGAATATGGCATGGCCATCCCCACTCTCCTTCTAAAGGTCTTTCCTTTTTCATGTTATTTGTTCAGAGATGTATCTAACACATTTTTGACCAACAATTATTTTTTCCGATCTCCTTAGCACCACTCTTGTTCATAGATGCCGTTATTTGTTTCTTCATTTCTGCTTTTCTTTCACATCTAAAAACCCACCAAAATCACTCTTGGATCCACCTGCTTCCTTGAATAATTTTTTCCTCTTACCTTTAAGTTAAACTAGGTAAGCATTTATAATAATGGCATTGATTTCTCTCTCCTGTTTCTCCACAGACCCTGTTTGATCCGGCTTTTACTGAAGGAATATTACTGTAGCAACTCTTACTAAGCTGTTTAATGACCTCTTCCAAATCATAGTTCCTTTATTTTCTTGATTTGCTATTTAGTTTCCCATTGGATGTTTGTTGTCTTTAAATTATGTTTTTGATGACTATTATCTTTTTCTAATTCTCCCTCTATCTTTTGAAACTATTCTTAAGCACAGACCATTCAGAAGGATACTAGTTTATCTGTTTATCTGATTTCCTATGGATATTACATATGGCTTTATCACTGATTCTTTTGTCTTTTCTTCTACATCTTGTCTTTGCATGTACAAATGTGTCTACTTATTCATCTCCCTGCAAAATCATGCTGCAAATGATGAATTTAGCTGTATACGCCAGATGTTTTCTGAAAAAGAAAAGTCGTAATTGCCTGTATTTGAAGTTGTACACATTAGCTTGGGTTTTGATCACCCCCCCCCAATTCATCCTCAACAATACTTTGACATCTAAGCATCGATGTTTTCCTGCTGTCTATACTAAATTTTTGCTTATCTCTGTAAAATCTCTTTATGGCCATGTGGCCATACAGTTGAGTACTACATAACTAAAAGAAAAGTCGTAATTGCCTGTATTTGAAGTTGTACACATTAGCTTGGGTTTTGATCACCCCCCCCCAATTCATCCTCAACAATACTTTGACATCTAAGCATCTGCTTTAACTTGCTCATCTCTCAACGTTCTCACATTCAGAATATCTCTTACTGATCTAACTGGCACCTCTAATATATAACCCTTCCTATCTACATACACTGCTAAGACTCTTGCTTGGGTTCATGATGCAAGCGACATCTTACCTGGTTTTGATACATGTATTCTAGTCACTCACAACCCCAATCAGAACACTGCTGTGAGGAACAGCCCTACTTTCAATTCTACAGGCCCACCTTCAACCTTGCCATCTTCTGTGTATATTGTTTTACTAATTGTGCTTTTCCTATCACTTCAAATGCAATACTTATATTTTTGCTTTCAGAGTTGTTCTTAGCATGTCACCGGTCAGTCTGTCACTTATCACTCACTAGCTTTCCAGTTTCAGTCCTGCTGTGGTCAGCAATGGCAGCCTCCTAATGCTTGAGCATTGAAGCAAGCACATTTGTTTTTCCTCCATCTCTGTCCCTCACATAAACTTTAGCAAAGCTATCTCCTTATCTTTCTTCATAACTACTCCTTGCAACTGTAATTTTCCCTTCTGCCTAAAAACCACGTACAATTTCTTGCCATGCTAGGGCTGTTGAGGCTGCCATCCATCAGGACATCATACTGGTTCTTTCAGTTCCCCATCTGTCTGTATCCATTTGTTGTTGCTTATCTCAGCTAGTGCAATCTGCAGGCTGGGACACTGTTTGTGTTGATTATAGAGCAGTAGCTAGCACTAAAACATCTGGACCTATATTTCTGATGCTGAGATATTGCTGTGCTGGTGATGTAATATTAAGTTTTTGTCCCTCACTTTGCTAGTACTATATGCATTATGACTCCTGTTGTTATCCATTAGACAAATAATTACTTTGTTCTTTGTGTTTTCCATCCATAAACAGGTAAATTGAAATGTGCTTGGACATGTACAGATGCAAAATAATGTGTAATGTAGTGGATTATTGAATTTTAAATGTTAAAATCCTGTGCAATGTTTTTGTACTTTCCAGGCTAAAAATTGAGCAGGGAAAGGAATGGTATCTAACTTTTATTAAGTAGAAGTCATGCTATGTTTTACATGTAGAGTAAGCCAGCCTTTATGTGATATATAAATGCACAATTGAAAATGAGAGAATTTGGACAGACTTCCTTTAGAAGAAACGTGAGGAGGAGTCAGGGCGTGTTGATATTTCCTCTACAGTCATATTGCTGACAAACAGAATTAAAACTACTTTTTTTTTTTTTTTTAATAATAATAGAGAATATATTGAAGGCCTGGGATCAAGACTGCGACCAGGTAATTTTGTGCTTGCCACAAAATCAAACTTTAACTTAAACTAAACCTAACAATTCCTAAGTTTTTAAACCTTGTTCTCCTGTTGCGTAGCATGTCTCCTCTTTTGTTTCTTCAGCTTTACTGCCTATTGATCTGCTCTTGAGAGTGCCTCCACTCATGTGCAGGGCCCACACTAAGAAAATAGAGGATTGATTAGTGACAGGGTGGCAATCTTATAGTCTTGCAGTCACATTTTTTTGCAATATGAAAAATCATGGTATTATCTAATAATTATATTTTTAAATGATATAAAAGCAGAGAATTACTTTTCAGATACAAATATGTTCTCTGAAATAGCCTTAAGGAAATTTTTAAAAATATGAATTCCAATAGTAAATCAGTAAGACCTCATTTTAATGGTCATTATCCTGGCTAAACTTCTGCTGAATGCAATGGGAATTTTTCCTATTAAAGGACTATTTCATAGAGCCCTTGTAAATTATCATGTATTTATACATCATCATTCCTTCTGAGATACTTTTCTTTCTTACTGAGAATCTTCCCATACTGTAAGCTGCTAAGCTGTGACTTCAGAATACTTATTGCCTGAATTAAGTAATATTTGAAAAATTATTTTGAGCAGTTGGAATATTGATCTTCATAAAAAGTACTTTTTCTCTATGAGATATAGAGATATGGTCTGCAGACAAACACATTCGCCTTTGCTAATATTATCAGTTCTGTGGGTAATTTGAGCAAATCCGGCGTCTTTTGTCAGTAATCGTAGAATCCCTTGGTTGGAAAGGATCTTTAAGATCATCGAGTCCAACCGTGCCTAACCACTACTAAACCATGTCCCTAAGCACCTCATCTACCCGTCCTTTAAACACCTCCAGGGATAGTGACTCAACTGCCTCCCTGGGCAGCCCGTTCCGGTGCCTGACAATCCTTTCAGTAAAAGAAAAGTAATGTTTTCCTTTTGGGTAAGACTCTTAAAAGTTCTGATCAGCTCCTCAGCAGCCTATTCACACATACAAGCCCTCATCCCCCAAATAATGCTCTACTTCTGTATTTAAAAAAAAAAAATAATAGTTGTGGACTGGTCTGGAGTATGCAGACTTTGTGGAATCTCAAGGAGTTCCTAGCTGAACTTTGGGTCTGTAGTTGTCTTTGAAGCACATAGACATCACAAGTAGATGTTACATCTGGTTCTCCTAGACTGGTAAGACCTGTTGTTGCTGTCATACTAGAAAAGAGAGAAAGCTCTATACACTGAATAACAGGGAAATCCATATTATGCCCTACTTGGTGATACAATTCTAAACATATTTTAATTCCTGGGGAAAAATGTAATCTGAGAAGACCCACAAAAGAAAAGACATTAATTTTTTTGCTTTTATTTTTTAATACAAGACATTGACAGCAAAAAAGAAGGAAAGTACCACAGAATGAAGACCAGTGAAAAAGGTAACATGTCAAGGAAGTAAAGTTTTTATCAATGTCTTCACAAAACCTGAAGATTACTAGGTTGTAATGTGTGTGTGACCACACACTAGTGTAAGACCACACTATTTATTTTGGGATTGATTATAGCTGTGTTAAAATAGTTGGTAGAGAGATGAAAATGAAGCAAAAAGAGCTAAATCAAAATCATTCTTCTTGGGGCATATAATATTTCAAATTATTACAGCATGGTATTGTGGTTTAACCCCAGATGGCAACTAAGCGCCACACAGCCATTCTCTCATTTCTCCCCAGTGGGATGGGGGAGAGAATCAGAAAAAAGGAAAAACTCGTGGGTTGAGATAGAGACAGTTTAATAGGACAGAAAAGGAAGGGGGAAATAATAATAATGGTGATAAAAGAATATACAAAACAAGTGACGCACAATGCTATTGCTCGCCATCTGCTGACCAGTGCCCAGCCAGTCCCCGAGCAGCGGCCGCTGCCTCTGAGCCAACTCCCCCCAGTTTGTATGTTCAGCATGATGTCACGTGGTATGCAATATCCCTTTGGTCAGTTGGGTCAGCTGTCCTGGCTGTGCCTCCTCCCGCCTTCTCCTGCACCTCCTTGCTGGTAAGGCTGTACGAGGAGCTGTAAAGTCCTTGACTTAGTGTAAGCACTGCTCAGCAAAAACATAAGTGTGTTATTAACATTATTCTAATCCTAAATCCAAACCACAGGACAGTACCAGCTACCTGGAAGAAAATTAAGTCTAGCCCAGCCAAAACAAGGACACATGGCTTCCACTGTCACCTTGAGCAGAAAGACCAATCTAAATTCTTCCTTAAGTGGCTCAGGGGAGGACTTCTCTTCCTCTTATTGACAATTAAGAGGAGACTTAGGGAAAAAATATCAAACTGAATTTCACTTGCTTCTCTCAGCCCATCTGCCAAAAGGCATTGCCACAAAACATCCAATGATAGCAATGATGACATCATCTTTCTGATCCTACTAGAAATGTATCTCACTGTGATAATGACATTTTCTATATCTCTTTATTTTTTGTGAGAGCTCAGGTCAGCTCTGGTCGGTCCCTCAACACTTCAGTTTGTGAATGTCACTCTTCTACTTCTTGTTAAATTAGCTAGCACAGAAATTCAACACAAAAAAATGGTAATAGTTCAATTGTGGGCTAATTAATTTTGATATTTGGATTTCCGCTCCCTGTCAGTGGAATTTTCATTCTTGGTACCAGATCACTTTACAAAAAAAGAGAAAGTTTAGGTGGATGTAAATCTGTGCATAACGCTTTATGATATTCAGGGTGTTTCTTTATGAGAAAATTTTAGAATATGGTTTTAAATTAGCCTCTGAAGTGTAGTTTAGAGATAACTATTTGAGAGAGATACAAGGCTCCTGGCTGAAGTTCAGTACTTGGGCCTAAGCTCTTTGCTTGGCTTCCAGGTCTAATGCTCAACTCGGAAATATAATTTTGTTATGTTCTTTAGTGATACATTAAGTGGTGTACAGTGGCAATCCGCTGATAAGCTTTTATTTAATCTCTGGGTCTGACTGTGTATGATTTGAATACACAAGATTAAAAATCATAAATAATGATTGATTTACTATGTAAAAATTCAAGAATCTGATTTAGTTTTGGCTCTATAGTCTTTCTCAGGAGGCAAAGCATGTTACAGGAGAACTAGGTAAATAAGAATCAAGCCGTTCTGTTCATTTTAATTTTATATTTAAAAACTGAATGATATTTTATAAGTCTGCACAGTTTTTAGAATGCATAATATTTACTTCTATGCCCTAATTCTATGAAATTATTTAAAGCTTGATCAGCAGTATTTCTCTATTGTTTCATATGGCAGAAATTAAAATTATTCCATGGAAAACAAATAAATAAAGATGTCTTTTTTGATTCAGTAGCTAAGTTCATAATGATCTTTAGTTAACAAAATATAGTCAACCTTTTGGGTATAATATCCACAAATCAGTAGTGAGTTTGCTTTGTAAATTTTAAGCAATGCTCACTCATTTAGGCTGTGAAGTAAATTTGGCTTTTTATCAAGCTGCCTATGGCTAGTATTTTTCAAATATCTCATTGAACATGGCAGGAAACAAATCACATGGATATTTGATATTACTTGCTGGTAAATTAGGGCAGTTTTACTTCAGAAAAAGAGCACAATCTTTTCATCACCAAGTTACTTATAGTACAAGAAAAAATGTACCTGCAGCAGGCAAGTGTATCTGTCTTGAATTCTGGATGACCAAGACCATATCTGATTTAATGGCTGTTTGTGATAAGTCCCAAACAATAGTTCAGTGGAGGAAATAAACTTTCACTTTCAGTTTATTTTTCTGAAGTCTTGATCCCAAGAACTATTTTCACATAGCTGATTATATTTTAATCTGATTTTAACATATAGCAGTAAATGAACAGGTTAAAATTGTTGTGGCATTATATTTATTTAGCTGAAAGAAAAGCATAGCTTCTATTCATGCATGACTTCCTTTGCAATGCTTTTGTCTATGAAAAGTATACATTATGTACATGGATTTGCTTGACAGAGGATGGTAGTCCAGCTTTAGAAGAAGAGGAACAGGTTTACACCTACCCAGTATTTTCATAAGATAAGAAAATACAGCTTTCTTGCCCCTTGCCATGATAATTAATTCACACTTATCTATGTAAAATCAGCAATAATCTAATAAAAAAATATGAGGAAGCCTAAATGTTTGAAGTACTGTAATATTCTTAATTATAAAGTCATATTTTTCCTTTTAATTCCAAACTGACTCTGTTCTTTACTTCAGAGTTTGTACTACAAAATGTAGTGTCATTGTCTTTGGGTATGATGGATACGTTTTAGAAAAAATCATGTTTGGATACCCAATTAAATAGTTAAGCTCTAAAATATAAGCCCGTGTGTGCACTATTTGTGAATTTGTGTATGCATATCTATTGTGCATGTTGTTAAGTAATAACTAAAGGAAATGTTCAAATATAATGTGTTTACAAAAAAAAAGTGTTTTTTGAATATTTGTTTTAGAAGAAAATATTAGAAACAACTTATAGCAATGCTATTTTTTCAAAGTGCCAATACTTTGTTATTGTGGATTTCCAACTTCACGAGCTCTTCTTAATAATTAGGCAATAAATATTTTATCTTCTGATCCGTCTAGTGTACAAGTCTATCTGAAATGTTAATGCTTAGAGAAATGTTATGGAGATATGTGACAGAACACTTTTCAAAACTGATAAAATATTAATTTGTAAATTTGTTTAGTCTTTTCTTTTTCTTCAAACAGGCCAACATTATATCCTATTTAATATGGCAGAGGCGGGAGGGATAAAGTTTTCATTATATATAGTGTATATGTAATGGTCATAGCTCATAATTACATGCATATATACATGGGAATTGAAGCTGTGTTAAGATTTTCTGGTTTACTTAACCCCATTTTGTGGTTTGCTTAACCTCATACATTTTTCTATCAATATCTAACTAGCTTTGCATTTAAAAGTTTTTAAAACCCCCTTTTCTCTTACATTCACAGGTCAATGCTACTGTTTTTATGGAATTTAAAAGTAAAAGCAATATACAGTCTGTAATATAGAGCAATTGTCTGTATTCTGTATATATGTCTGTATGGAGAGGAATTTTTACAGCATTTTTCTTTAGTTAGCATTGACATTCCTTTACTATAAACATGAAAAATGCAGTTTATGTGCTTTATGGTGTCATTTTGATCATGGGGAATGCTGGTAACAGGTCCTTTCCGCAGTCTCCATCAATGTGTCCTTTAAATAGGGTGATGTCTGATGGGGAGGAATTTATGACAAAGAACAAAACCCACTAATTTTCTGATGCAAAGTAAAGAAGACCTAAGAGATTCATAGCTTCTTGCACATTTTCTTGAGGTTTCTCTCAAAACATGTTTTTGCTAGATGTTGGAAACAACAGGTAGCTGTGCTAAAGCAACACACATCACCTTAAGGCAAAATGAAAATATATTTTAATAAAATTATTCTCCAAGCGGCACACATCAGGCAGGGCAAAATGGAAATAAATTTCATAAGATCAAAATATATAAAAAATAAATATCATGTGTGTTAGTCTATGTAAAAGAAAAATAAAAATCAGATAAAATAAGAAAATTCTGTCTATAATATCTTTACATTTCCTTTTGGATAAATGTGGGAAAACTTTTACGAGCAGTGAGGTACGTTAATGCTTTTTTTCTCTTAGAGTAACTTAGTGTAAGTGAATCAGAGAAAGGGATTTTCTTCTGAAACCCATTATCAATTACATTAATTAATCTTTTAAGTTCTTAGATTATCCTCTTTTTGTTCCCAACACTATTGGAAAAACAAGTCATGCATTAAAACTTAGCATTTGCATCTACAGGTTTTAAACAATGTATGCTGTTAATCTATTAAGGCAACAAATGAGCTGTCCTGATTTTACTGTTGTCATCTACAGCACTGGCAGGAATTGCTGTATCACAACGGAAGGTGCGTCAGATCAGTGACCCTGTTCAGCAGATTCTTATTCAGCTGCACAAAATTATCTTCATCACTCAAGTATGCATTACTGTTGCTTCTGACATTCTATACTTTTTAGTTATTTGCTGTTGTCAAAATGATGGTACTGCAAAGTGCTGCTAATTTAGTCACTGTTCTTTAAAAACAACAGAACTTGACATTTTTGCAGATGGCAGGATGCTTTAAAATATATCATTTAAATAGAGACTACCCTTGAATATTAGTATGTGGAGGATGGCAATAATTGAGTCATATGAAAAAATTCATTGGCTCACCTCAAAAAATGGTTTGTACAGTAAATTATTTTTGCAACATTCTGTCATGCCAGCAATATGACTATTTTAAGTGACTTAACATCGTATACTGACATGGAGAGTACATAAAATGCTTTCCTATATAGCAGTAATTTCTAAATAGCTTCCAACTGATAATTTTTATTATCAGTAAATAGTAATAATTTCTTGGGATTTCTAGTGCAATAGATCAAATCCTGAATATGTTAAATATTTTGAAATGTCTTATCCTTTTCAAACTTAAACTTATTTTAAAATTAAATTCACTGTTTCATAATGAAAGAGAGTTAAAGTTATTTCATGCCGATTCCATAGTAAAAATGGAGCTGATATAAATCTGCATTGAACTCTCAACAAAAAAAATGTGATGGAAAACTTTCTATTCTCCAGAAAGATGGCTGCCATTCAATTACTTGCAAAATTTGCTATATTTTTGTTTTCCGAAAGGAAGTGTTTTTATTTGGAAAGTGATGTTTACCACCTCAGAGGATTTCAGATCGCTGAGCCAAATTTGTGTCCTTTTGTTTAGAGCAGAATAGCATAACTGAACTTGGGTGTATTTTGCATGTCTTTTTTTTTTTTTACTGTCAAGCTTATCAAAACAGGTAATACAGGAAATAAACTATCAGGGACAAAGAAAACAATTGTTGTTTAGAATAATTGGAATTGATTGAATTTATTTCAAGAACGATCTCCTTCACCTGTCAACAGAGAGAGCATTACATGCTGTATGAGGAGTATGTCCAAGATGCTCATTAGTGAACCTACCCTCTCTATTGAAGAAGGTTTTCTCAAGGGGCCTACTAGTTAATGCAAGTTATCATAACATGGATGCCCGATAACTGAGAACTAACAGCAACTCCTATGATCCTATGAAAGACCCGCTCAGAACTGACCACTGAAGCACTAGTAACAACTTTGATGCTTTCAGTGTCGGGTGGTTTCGGAATGGGAAGACAGAGAAACCAGGATCCATACTTGTACTTGTTCGTTGTGTACTATGTGCTTCTCTTGTACTCATGTTCTTACAAATCTAAGGTAGAATGCTTTTTATAATACATAGCTGTTTTCTAAAACCCTGTTACATATCTCAGCTGACAATTCTAAACTGAAGTTTACAAGGGAGAGTTCTTGCCTGTTAGTTCTTGGCTGCCAGCAGCCTTCCCAGCCCAGTTTCCATGGGAACAAGAGTCAGAGTGATCTCTGGAAAACAATGTAAAGAGAAAGCTTTTTAAAAAAGCATTATGTAAATCCTTGGCAATTTTTTTTTTTAACTGATCTGACATCTGATTTCATTAAAACAAAATCTAAAATTGAATACTAGTGTCTGAGGCAGCTCTGAGTTTCTCACGCAGTGAACTTGTCCTTTATCACCTTTGCTTCAGAATGCCCACGGTACACGAACTGCATACGGTTCATTGCAGTGGCATGTAATCTATAGAATATCTTGCAGGCCTTTCCTAAAGCATTATTTTTTTTACTCACTTATAGGCCAAGGAACATTCAACATCTGACTTAAAGCATATATGTAAGGCCTTACCTGCATGAAAAGAAAGTAGTAACTATCAGTAACAAAAAACTGTATGCAACCAGCTGTCTGATGAAGTCTTTTATGCTTAGGGTGTTGCCCCCATCCCTGGTTTGCCAGAGCAAGTCAGGACTCCTGTGAGACCAATATAGCTGTTTCAAATTTATAACTGTCTAAAAGCAGAAATTTGTTCCAATGGGAAAAAAATCTCTATAATGTGTACTGTGACAGTGTTTGAATGTGACTCATTAGTGGTCAAACCTTCCTTGAGTAGTCAAAAAGCTTCCTGAATTCAATGGAGTGGCACTTCATGAATTTACATCAGTGGTGTGATTATAAACTCTATACTAAATGTTAGAAATCATAGTTTTATAAACACTGCCTGCAGGTATAAGCACTATACAGAAACAGCATAGGAGATGCTTCCAAAAGGGTAGTACATACCATAGAATTGTCATCAGACTGGGCTGGTGTCATTGCAGTGACCAACAGCTGAAGCTTTACATTTACTGTTGGAGCATAATAATGGTTTTAAAGTCTCAAAGAGCAAAGGAAGAGACCTCCTTTGAACTGTCTGTTGAAGAATTAAAAACACAATAAAGTATGTTTTGTGCTTTTCTTTTGTAGACATAGCTGAAAGATGCGTACTATTTCAACCAAAAAATATAGGATTAAAACTATACAAAATCAGGTCTACTTTACAGACAAGTGAAATGTAAATTGCCTCCCACAGGAAGCTTCTAGCAAAAGAGACATTCTGAATAGTATTAAGGACCTTAAAAGAGCCTGTTGAAGCCATGAGGAATTTTCCCATTAATTTCAACACACATTGAATGAAGGTCTAAGCTTCTTGAAGTTCCATTAATTTCAGCTGAAGTGACTCATTATATCCAAAATGAAATCTCGTCCAATGTTCTATGGGCTTCATCTGTAAAAAAATGTCCCAAATATCAGCACTTTCATCAGGGAGGCATATCTAGTATTACCTGTATCGGGCTTATTATAATGGTCTTTACCTTCAAGGCTAGAGGGACTGAGTTACATGATATCCCAAGCCTAACAGAATGGGTGAACTAAGGAGCATTATTATAATATGTCATTAAATCAAGTCTTGTACTGTTGTTTAATGCTGTGCTATTAAACATCAATGTTTCTTTTTGCAGTGTAGCTACTTTTTTTCAATAATGGTACTGCTGATTAGGTCATCCTTATGGGAGGTGTAACGGAGCAGTGAAAACATCTGTTTCTTTGTTTCGTATAGCTTCCTCCAGCTTTGCAATGCAACTTGAAAAGGAGAATCATTGAGAGATTCAAGAAGTCCCTCTTCAGTCAGCAGAGCAATCCTTGTAATCTGAAATCAGAAATGAAAAAGGTGTAGTACACCAATTACTACCTGTGGTCGACTTTGTCTCTTCTTTTCTTTGAATTAAGCTATTGATATTAATATCACAAAAATATAAGCATAAGATTCCATTTTTAAAAGGAGATAGAATGTTCTCTAGCTAGCCTTTATTTGGAAAATATGGAGGCTTCTTAAGTAAGCAGTTTCTACAGATTGGTTTCACATTTGTGTCTGACCGTTAGAACATTTTTTGTAAATGGAAAGGACCTGCTAGCTGCCAGCATGCAAACCCAGACTTCATCTCTTCAGAGCTCAGAAAGGTAAAAGGAAGGAAAATGTAACTTTTTGTGGCAAAGGCTGATAAAGATTATGTAAGCTCTTAATTTAATTAAGCTCTTAATATTAGTTTCCCAGTGATAATCATGTTTTGGAATGTATTCCTAAACCAATGAATTTTAAGAAAGCACTGTCCCAGAGTGTCTTGAATATAGCATACCTTGTCCCATTGTGTCAGAAACAGTTTAGTGTCATCAGTTTAAAAATACCACAGATTTGCATGGGTGCTCTCCAACAGAGAAAGAGCTGATGACCCGTATCAGAATTTTAACTATTCCTTCAAAATCTCCTGAAAAGACTAGTCAGCAAAGGATTTGAAAATGTCATCCTCGGCATCTGTGTACTGTGGCAGACTGTGAAGCTCAGATATTTCATTTTTGAATTGATGACAGAGCAGTTATTATGTATGTTACTGTATCTAAAATTTGATGCTAAAGATAATTTCTTATCACTCACATAATTCCCCTGTGTAATCAAATTTGATTGTCACCTACTTGAACTGAATAGTGGAATCTTCTAAGTCACTGTTTGCTATGGAATGGACTGACCCCAAATGCTAAATCCTTCCTGTACTTTTGTAATAATTAATTTCAGATGCTTAAGCTCCATGGAAGGTGGCTACTTAGTGTTTACATTGGTTTACATTGGTAGTACATTTGAAAAATAGTTAAAGATGCCTCTCTCTGAGCCATCGGTTTCACACCAATTTGCTGTCCTTTAAATCAAGCTGGGATTTACATTACATAATTCCTGTATTTCAGCCATAACATTAAATCTATGGAAATATTTGCTAATCATGTATTGAGTTGATGTTTTCAGGAAAGAATGCCTAAAAATATGGTAAGGAAAGGAAGTGTTTATTATAAAATTAACCTAGTTTTCAAATGCCCAGAAATAAAAGAACCCATTTACTTATTAATTTGTAAATGTTATCAATTGTAAAATTGTGTTAGCCTCAAAACTATTGGATTTAAACCTGAAGGGAAGAAATACACTATTTAAAAAGTAAATGGTAGTAAATTGAAGATGTTTTAGATGCTGAATGCAATTCTGGACATTTCTGCCTTGAAGGAAATAGTTATAGAAACTATTAATAGAAGGGAACAACAAAAAGTGCACTTAGAAGGATGGAAAATTGATAAGCATCAGTGAATAAATGGTATACATTTTATCGAAATCTCCACCATAAATACACTGGATAACATGGATATCATTTGGAGGTAATAGGAAGAACCTAAATAGAGAAAGCAATTAGGTTGAACTGTTCCAGCAAGTGTTGTTATGAGGTGGTGCAATTTCTGCAAATAAAATTTAAAAATCATGGGTGTTTAACTATGCTGAATTAGAAAACCTAATTAGAAAAACAGACAAAAAGAATCCTTCACTGATCAGTGGTGGGGTAAGGGTCTTCCAACAACAGGTATTATTCTGTTTCTGTAACTGTAAAAGTGTTAACATGATGCAGAAATGCATTACTGGAATTTCTGGAATTTCTCTCCTGCCCACAGTTTTGGTGAATGGGAACTGTGGAGATTTCAGGTGTCCTTTTCTTTTTTTTTTTTTTTTTTTTTTTTTTTTTTTCTTCTTCCCCAGCTGCTGCAAGGTTCTCCTGAATTGATTGAGCCCAACTTCTTCACAGCAGATTGGCATGTGATGCTTCTCTCTTCAGGTGGAAATATGTTGCTTCCAGATGATAGAAAAGGTAAAGAAAGCAACAAAACCCCTATAGTGGCATATATATTTCTAATAAAGTGTATGCTATCAAAGCAGAAGGAATTGCTTCTCTAAGATGTGTCTAAGTTATGTTGACTCTACTGATTTTCATTACCAGGTTGGTTTTTGGTTTTGGTTTGTTGGTTTTGTTTTTTTTTTTTTTTTTTTGGTTGGTTGGGTTTTGTATAATTAAGACATGCAGTTTACCAGTGATGGAACATTCTACTAATTTAAGTGAGTATACTTTGGAATTATGAAGAAATATCAAGGGTGCAAATAGCACATGGTTTATCCCTGAAAATCAATAGAAATGTTTGTACCTGAAGATATCCTACTTAGGATTTGCCTGTCCTTGCATGTGATTTTTAAACAAACTCTATTTAAACCCAATGTTGTTCTTCTGTCATGTTTGAAGTAGTTATACTGGGAGAATTTAATTACCTAGCTAAATCAAGCCCTACTAACTTGAGGAGGGAAATGCTACATGCTATACCACAACTATATAGTGCAAAGTACATACGTATACTTTAGAAAATGAATAGTGTTGAATATATTTCGAACTAGTGGTACTCAGAGTGACAAATCATTAACTCCATCTTTAATCAAACCTAACATCACCGGTATCATCCAGGGTGGGGAATCACAATTCCTAGTTCAGAGACTTGTTTCATCATGTGGCTCTGTGCAATGGACATAAGAGAAATGTGCAGCCCGTGTTTTGGTATTTGTGCTGTTTCCATTCTTCTAAATGCTGGAAAAGCTATGTCACAATCCACGGACTAGAGGACATAGAAATATTAAAACTGTGGTGCTGGAAAGAAGGGTGAGAAGCTTTGGTTTTGCTGGCCTTTGTGTTGAAACTGGCCTATCAGTTCCACAGCTTATTGCAAAAAGCGAAAATAGTATTAGGTGTCAAGGTTACTACTACAGCAGGAAATGAGTCCCGAGCAATCTCTTTATGAGCTTTTTTTGTTCCTGGAGACAACAATATAATTTGATCTGATGCTCAGTATCTTTAATTTTTGAATCTCTTAACCTGCAAAAAAATACTTTTGTCCTCACAAATTGCTGCTGGCTGTGTGCCCTTTCCACTATAAATTGTAAGTGGGGATGAGTAAGAAAGTTGCGTTGCTGTGTTCGCTTACATTAAGTATATAAAATGTTTTCCATCAGTTAGAACTCTTTCATAATGTGATAACATTGCATGCCTCAAATGTTCATATCATGCCATAAAATGCCTCCCACTTTTGCAGGGGGTCATTGTGGTCAGTGGAATAAGCTTCTGATAATCAAGCATCTCTCTTATGTTTGTATTTGTATTGGAATTGCTAACAAACTGATGAGGGAGCACAACCCCCAGATTCAGTAGTATAACATTACTTGCCTTTTACTTGAAGGTATTGTTGGCACTTCTGACGTAGCAGAAGGGATGACATATGAACAGTTGCAGGTAGGCTATAAACATACCTATATGTATTATTATTTTAATAAAGTTAATTTACTGAAATGAATTTCTTTTATCTTGTAGACTCTAATTGAAGAAGTTCTAGAGGAAAGTGGTTATTACAATCTCTCTTCTAACAGGTGAGTCTGTTCAATTTAAAAAGAAAAAGTTAATTATGATGTGCTAAACCCAAATGTGTCATCTGACTGTTTACATGATAGCAGTTTCACTTTAAACTAGTGCAATACATGATTTATTATAATACATGGATGCATGGACTGGAAGAAATGTACATGAGACATCTTAGCTAATCTAAGCAGGTTTTTTTGGCCACATCTGTTTTCTTCACTCAGATGATAGAGTGGTACAAGTTTGGCAGCAATTTCCTTACATTTTTTCCCATATAAAATCACAGCTGAACAAAAGTTACATTTAAATAGAAGTATATGTTATTATAATACTCTACTATTACAGGGTTGAGAGGATGAAGCTGACACATTTAGTAAAATATTTGAGTACAGCACAACAAGCAGAATAAGTGTGAACTCAAAAGTGCAGGGGATGAGAAAAAGATTTAATGGTCTTTGAAGCAAGGCAAATGCCTTGTCCTGAGGATGGTATATGTTTCCTGCAGGAAACCAGAAACATTTGAGAAACACAAGAAAGAAAATACCTGGAAAAATGTCCTTATAGTCCACAATATAAGCTTAGCATTTCCCATTCTTTTTACCTGCTAGCCTATTATTTACCATGTGATTCTGTGATCTCAGATATTCTTTAGTGCAACGTTGTCCCAATACTTCCATCAAGCAAGTCTGTTCCTTGTCTTTGCAGCAATCAACATTTTAAAGCCTGGGATACTGTAGTTAGGTTTTCTAAAACAAAAAAACAGACCTGCACCCTACCCAATATGGATATTAAGAGATTTTAAGAATTTATAGATCCTCGTGCTTCAGTGATATTTTCTATTATATATTATCTCTGAAGACTTTTCTGTATGGATTGACTCCAGCTTGTAAAGTTTCAAATGTTAGTCTGAATATTATTATACTCATTAGATTGGAATTCTAGCTTACAAGTGTCTTGGAGCTGCCAGCTATAAATATTGAAAAATCATGATTCGACACTCCAAAAAAAAAATAACAACTCACTCTCTAAACCTTCAGGGTCTTCTTGAATCATGTTTACAAATCACTTTTACAGCCATGAGGTCTAACAAATTTGTTTATAAGTGTTTTCAAGTATTTTAAATTTTTGTCCTAATCATAAGCTCCCAAGATTTGGAGCTGTAGAAAAAATATTGCACAACTTATGGAAAATAAGAAGAAAAAGGCTCTCATTTTAAATGTCAAGGTCTAGCAAGTCTTATTATAAATGTATAAATGTGTTGTATAGGCATTTATCTCACAAACTGGCAAAAAACGTCTTAACTGCAATTAACTGTAACAAAGTAGATGTATGCTTAATATGGACTAGAGTATTTTACACAAACTACTATAAAAATAGATATCTATTAATGGAAATCATAGACTTACAGATTATCTCAAGTTGAAGGGACCCATAACTTGAGTCCCACTCGTTGCTGGACTACCTAAAACTAAACCATATGACTAAGAACGTTGTCCAGATGCTCCTTGAACCCTGACAGGCTTGGTGCTGTGACCACTTCCCTGGGGAGCCTGTTCCAGAGACCAACCATCCTCTCAGGGAAGAACTTTTTTTCCTAATGTCCAATCCAAACTTCCCCTGGCGCAGCTTCATTCCATTTCCTCATGTCCTATTGCTGTAAATGTAAAGGATGCCTAAAGATTGCAGGCAAACATGCTAGTACTTTCAACGTGTAACATATGGAATAGAATGATGACACAGAAATGCACATGAGACTAACAGCAATAAAATATTTAACATTCTGTTTTTCCTGATTTATTCAGGACTGCTTATTTTTCTGCTGTGCTGGAATTCTTTAGAGAGTAGTTGTTCTGAAAAACCTTAAGTTATTTTTCTACGTTTTTGGAAATTTTATTTTAGAGGTGAAATAAGAGAATATTTTTCATGGTCACACAGGATGACAGTGTAGTATAAGGTGTTCTTTATGCTATGTTTATCCTGCAGAAGGAAATGGGGAAAAGAACAAGCAGTGCATTTCCACACATACATGAAATCTGGAGAAGGCCAGTGAATGCTCAGCCTCCTTCACAGTGGTGGAAGCACTATGTATTTGATTTTCCCAGGAGCACAGGAAAATTGGAAGTCACATTGTGTTTCCCCTGAGTAATGCAACTTCTTCAGCAGTGCTGATGTTATCCACAGTCAGTGCTGATCTGTGCTTTGTTCACGGGACTTGTAGCAAAGACAAAACTGATTTTGGAGCGGGTGAAAAGGATAGAGTGCAATCTCCTTATAGGTATGAATCTCCTTAGAAGTTTAGAGGTATGTTGTCTAGATTTGAATTTTTTTTTTTTTTTTCCCTTCTTGGTTAGAATTGTTAATGTGTGCATGTAACAGCTATCTTTGTAGACGTGGACACATTCCACTGCATGTGTGTCACTCTAGCGTGTCCTGGCTTTAGATGGCAGATCCAAAATAGCCATACTGCAACCCAGTTGTTGATCTGTCACCAGCAACAATACGTGCGTGCCCTTGATATTTCACTATGCTTTTGAATCCTATTACATGCTGTGATGCATAATTATGTTTGGTTCCCCTGTCACTATTACATACTTTTCCAGACAAGGTTCTACTCGCAAATAACTTAGTATTTTTCCTTCTCATCTGGAAAACTGTCAGACCATGCTTTGGCCTTGGCTGTCAAAAACTTGTCTCTATTTCCAGAAGACTTGTCATGTTTTTTAAAGTATGCTCTGCTCAGTGCCACTCAGAGCATTCAGAATTTAGGCGCTTTTTTTTTTTTTTTTAAATTATTTTTTTTTTTCTCCTCACACTCTCTCCAAATAGCCAGGCAATACAGTTGTGATAGCTGTCCAGTATTGAATGATTCATTTGGCTAACAGACTTGCACCATTAGGCTTTGCCTCCAATTCTCCAAACAGTTTAAGCCAGCTAGAAGGACAAATCACTCTCCCACACTGCATTGCAAGTCACTTATCAGTGTCCACGTTACCTGGTCTTATTCCACCATGCAGAATTTGGTTTGCAGCCCTCAGAGTAACATCCTATCAGCCATTCTTGCCTAAAACTGTTTTGAGCCCTGCTCTACTTCCTCTCTTTTATACACAGTAAAACGTTTCAGCAGCAACTACAAATTTTCTAGCAGAAACTCAGTACATCCAGTAGCTTTCCTGGGATCCCCTTCTTAGAAAACTGTTCACGGAAGAGCTTTAGAAAAAAGTACTGTGAGTAATGAATATCTGTATCTTGTTGGCTTTAGCAACATATAAGTCAATATACCTAGTTTTTTAAAAACTTTCTTAGCTTATTTTAATAGCTTTTAATAGCTTTTTTAGGTGGAGTTTTTCAGTTTCTAAGATGGGAAGTTGTAATGATGCAGCATGTGTGGGGTGTGGGGCTTTCATAATGGAAACAGATTGATAGTGTTTCTAGCAGGAAACAAATTGCCTTCCCTTCTACCTGTAACAAGTTTTTTGCTCTTCTGATAGAAATGTGAAAAAAAGAACTCCAAGGGCTCAAAAGTCCTCAGAAGGCATATCAGAACACCACAAACTTGATTTCTGAAATTGAATTTTTTTAAAGATACTTCTTCATTTTAGGGCCAAATTTCTTCATGATTTCTGACCAAGTTAACTTGACAGTATCAGTTCCATATGTTGTAAGTCTACAAGGTGAATTCTGTTTTGGTACAAAGAATTCCGCGGCTGCTACCCAATGGCATGGGACATAGGCGCTGTCGCTAAAAGCACTATTAAATGCAGAATAAACAGCTAGATAGCATATAGCGTAATAATGCAATCTCCTGCCTCATAGAATCATAGAATCATTTGGGTTGGAAGGGACCTCTAAGATCAAGTCCAACCATCAGCTCAACACCATCACCATGCCTACTAAACCACGTCCCAAAGTGCCACTTCATGTTTTTTGAACATCTCCAGGGATGGTGACTCCACCATGGAGCACACTTTATAGAGAAACCATTCTGAAAATACTCTTTCTTTATGTTCTGTTTTTGGGGGATTTATGTGTATTGTCTTTCTTTCCCATCGCTGTTGCCTCTTGCAATTACTCCAGTAATTTAGATGGGAAACCAAACCTTAAGTTGAGGCGATGACATGAAAATTGTAGTTGCATGAATAAACTGTATAAAGGGTTAAAAATTATTCTGGCAACTTGATTGGATGAAGAGAGAAGCATGAATTCTTTAGAAACAGAGACAGTTTCATAAGAAAAATGTCATGCTCCCCCCATTTTCATTATAATAGTAATTACTATCTCAGTGCCAGTCATTTCATGGGGATTAATGACCAGCTGAGGATAATGACCCTCAGCTTTATCTTGAATAATCAACTTGTACCCATTTATCACTAATCTCCTGAAATCACTCAGCACTCCAATTGTATTACTTATTTATACAGAAATTTGGTAAACATGCATAAAAAAATCCCTGTAATGTTTCAGAATTATTCTATTCACATCCATTGTGCCACTCTTTCGTTTTTTCTCCTTCTGATTTAATATTACACTGCACAAGAGGCAAGCTCCTTGTTGTTCGTGAGCCTGTTTATGAATAGGACAATGAATACTGGTTTCAAACTTTCATCATGCTTTTTTACATTGAAATAGACATGTAGTACCCAAATTGATGCAGAAATCTATTTATAATAAATTGCATTAAGAGACTTAATCCAAGCAGAAACTCAGTTATATGAAAAAAGATTTGTTATAAATAAACAAAAATAGCAATAGTCAGAGACAGGAGTTGTGTTCATCTGAGTGCTGTAGCTCGGTCATGGTTTAACCCCCGTAGTCAACTCAGTACCACACAGCCATTTGCTCACTGCCCTGCAGTGGGATGGGGGAGAGAATCGGAAAGGTAAAAGTGAGAAAGCTCTTAGATTGAGATGAAGACAGTTTAATAGGTAAAGCAAAAGCTGTGCATGCAAGCAAAGCAATATAAGGAAATCATTCGCTACTTCCCATCAGCAGGCAGATTTTCAGCCATTTCCAGGCTGGAAATTCTAGCCATTTCCAGGAACACAGAGCTTCATCATGCCTAACAGTTACTTGGGAAGACAAGTGCCATCACTCCGAACAGCCCATACCCTCCTTCTTCTTCTTCCCCCAGCTTTTATCACTGAGCATTACGTCACATGGTATGGATTATCCCTTTGGTCAGTTGGGGTCAGCTGTCCCAGCTGTGTCACCTCCCAACTCCTTGTGCTCCCCCCCCCCAGCTCACTCACTGGTGGGGCAGTGTGAGAAGTAAAAAAGGCCTTGACACTATTTAAGCCTTGGTCAACAATAACTGTAACACAGGTGTGTTATCAACACTGTTTTCATCACAAATCCAAAACATAGCACCATACCAGCTACGATGAAGAAGTTTATCCCAGCCAAAACCGATACAAGCTCATATGACCAGAGGTCTTTTTGAGAAAAGTGTTTCAACATTAGTTTTGTAGGAAAAAAAATGGTTGCACTGTAAGTAAGGACAGAAGGAACAGTCTTCATAATCAAGTGCATATATTGATATGTTGTCTCTTCAAATTTTCATAACTTTGTTCATTTCAATCTTTTCCATTGTTACCAAAGTTTTAGAATTAGAGATGCAACCATTCATGTAGTTAGAAAGACTTATTTCATGAAGAGTCAAGTCTGACTCTAATGATAGCTATACATTTTTAACTACCCAAAGAATAGCTCAAGGTATTATTCACAGAAGGATAATATAGCTCAGGAATGACAGGAAATTCTGAATTTTGCCTGTTTGAGGCAGCTTTCATTTGTATTGGTTCTATGATACATGGGTATATAATTTGAAAATAGAAATGCATTAATGGAGCTTTTTCTAGCTGCCAATTCTTACCATGTTATCTATTGATTCTTCAACATTAATGCACCTCTTTAACTATGTTACATTAACTAACAAACTTAAACTTGTATGGAGCTTAGTTAATGTTTTTCAATGTTCTAGAACATACCAAATGAGACATTAGATGAAAGCACACAGCTCCAGCGTTCCCGGAACCTAAAGTGGATTTCTGGACTTAATGATAGCTAGGTGATTTAAGACACACTGCCTCTTTTTATTCCATTGTGGCACCACTTCCTCCTAATGTTCCCTGGCATTTTCTGTTAATTGTTTTCTTCTTCCAAATGGTTGTCTGTGTTGATTCTTACCTCTTACATCTCATACATACAAAAGAAGATTGTTTTGGCCAGCAATGTTTATTAGAGTCATACCATCAATCTGTTCATTTGCACTCTCCCCAAGGAGGTAAAAATGTCTACAAAAGCTCAGCAGTAATTTTTTTTTTTTTTTTTCTTCTTCAAAACATCCATGGCTGCAAGATTCTTTGAACTACCCACCTGCAGTTCTGATGGCTATCAGCTGAGGGTCCGTAGGGCACTCTCAGGTGTGCTGCCCTGTTCCTGCAGGCCAGCATTCACTGCATCTCTTGAGTTAGCTGTCTTTCCACTAAGAGGCACTATTGGCCTGCCTTTCACAAGTCACGGACTACAGAAATTAAAAAAGGGTGAAGCAACATGAAAACACGGGCTAGCAATTGATCCTAGCTTCAGTTTCATCCAATTCCTAGGGTAAGGCAGTGTGACTAATCCTTGTCACATTGATGAATATAAAGTGTTTCACTGACAATGAATTGTGTGGCCAAGAGATGGATTAAAAGGCACTTGTTGGATAGAGTTCACCAGTGCACATGGTAGTAGCCACACCACACCTTTTCATGCTTGCTAGAGACATAATTTTTACTGAGTTGTTTCAGCCACACCAATATTGGCTGCACTCAGAAGATACATGCGACAAGACTTCCTGTTAATGGTACAGTGGAGCTCTAGAGAAATAAACTGGGGAAAATGTATGCATTAGATCTTAGGGTATTAGCAGCTCTGCATGTCAGAATCAGATGGCAAGGTGTGAAAAGCTTACTGCTAACTGCTTTTTTAGAGAATTGCAGGAATGTTCTGGTCACTTCAGGGACAGACAGTAATCTAATAACACAGAAAAAGAATTTGCATTTTTCTGATATTACAATACCATAACAAAACATTTTTCCCACTTTGGTTAGTAAGAAGTCTTTAGTTGTTTTTTGGTTGGTGGTTTTTTTTTTTTTTGGCTTTTTATTCCACATGTGAATCAGAATGAGAGAAACTGTAGCAGAAACTTTATTGCTCTAGCAGGTAGTCAGCATCAATACTACTAGATCTGACTGGTAGAAGGGCTGCTAGGTATTAATGATTTAGATGTGGAACCTGGTTGTAATTCATGAGCTTGCATTGTGCAGAACAGAGAAGTGATCCATCTGGTCCAAGTACCAAAATAATCTGATCATGTAGTAGGACTGTCATTGACGCAGAACCTCTCCCCTCATTCAGCTGAAGATAATCTTTAGCAATGAGATGTGTGGAAGGGTGCATTTTACCTCTTGTTGGAAACAGTGAAGGAGCATCTGGCCTGAATTTTGGCTGACTGGTAGGTACCGAGTCATTGATACAGTTCAGTGATGAATGCACAAAATTAAGTGGTCTCCTTACAATGGAAATGTCTGAAGTCCACAGTGTCTGTAGAAAAAGTGCACGTTGATGAACCTGTCTGTCAGCATTTGGACAGTGGGAATGACTGTTTTCAACACTAGGCAGATGGTTCTGATCCCTTGCAGAGATCACATGCCCTGAGCTCTCAGACGTTCTTGTATGAGCTTCCCATCTTTGAGTAGAAGCATCTGTCGTCACAGACTTGTTTGGCTCAGATAAGATGGGTTTGCTCTTGCAGTTCTCAAGCGGGTCTTTCTACCAGTTTGAGGAAAAGATTTACTTAGAGAGTGATTTCTGTGTGTGAGGTGTCTGTTTGGCAAAGTTCTTGTATGGAGTATAGATAAAGTCTGTCAAATAACATCAAATAAGACATCACCTTCCTGCTTGACGGGGTTCAGAAAGCTCACTGCAGTCTGGAATCATTCTTCTGCAGCAGACCTGTAACTTATACAGCTGCTGTGTACTAAATATTTTGAGTTGAAGTAAAGAGGAATTTCCCTTTCTCCTTTCCTTCCCCCTTTCCTT
>KL271037.1:6273-19938 GCA_000699545.1 Podiceps cristatus
TTTCCCTGGCCTGTTCCCGCCACCCATGTGTGCCCCCATCCAGGATAGGCCTGGTGGCCTTGCTGGAGAGCCAAGGCTACAGGGCCTTGAGGGGGCTGGGCTGCATCTTCTGCAGACCCTAACCCTCCTTCTGCTCTTGTTGCTCTCTAGCCCAAGTCCTGCTCCCAGGGTGGTGGGTACCCCTGGTACCCCAGGAAGCAAGGCAGGGCCCGAGGGAACTCCAGCCCTACTCCATATCCCATAACCTGGACTCACCGCTGCAGGGACCTCCACTCCTGGCTCTTCCTGTGATCGCAGCACTCCTGGCTTCTGCTTGTCTGCCTCACCCTGGGGGACAGGGAGGGAGGTCAGAGCAGGATGGAGTGCCCCAAGTGGGGCAGCTGCCAGTGACCCATGCCTGGCCTCACAGAACACATACTCCCCCAGGGGAGCCAGGCATCCCCCTGGGACTGGCCCCAGAGGATGCCCCCATCACTACCTGTCTGCCTGCACTGGGAAAAAGAAGAGGAAAGAAGGGAAGGAGCAGCCCCAGGCAGGTGCTGCCAGGAGCTGTGGTCTCAGTGGGAGCTTCAGGCACTGAGGGGATGCTGAGCTGGCTGGGGAGGGAAGGGGGCAAGAGGTGGTGGTGTTGGTGTAACTCACAGGGCTGCCCGACTCTTGATCCTGCCCTTTCTGGCTGTGCAGACTGCCGATCTCAGTCTGGGAACCAGAATGAGAGACTCCCTCAAAGAAACGCCTGCAGAGAAACAGACAGACGAACAGACGGACAGACAGACAGATGGGAGAGAAAAAGGCAGGAATAAGAGAGGAACAAAGTGACCATGATTCCAGCACACCCCTGCTGGCCTGTGCCAAGCAGAGAGTACTGTGGAGATGTCCCCAGTGAGAGACAGGGCCAGACACTCAAGTGTCTGAGTGACTCACAGCCTAGGAGCAGACCTGTCAGCAGTCTGCCAGCCCCACACACCATGGTCTGCTACAACAATGCTGGGTGCAGGGGCAGGATGGGGCTACCCCAGACCAAGAGGGCTAGATCTGTGACCCTGGTGAGTTGGAGGCAGGGTCCCTGTCTCCTAACCAGCAGCAATTTCTCTCTCAGGTGATCCCCTACCACTGCAGTGCAGTGTGAGGAACTGCCACCTTGCCCTGTCTCAATGCTATATATAGCCTCTGTCAATACCACAACTCCAATGTGCTGCTTCTCTGCCCTCTCTGCACCACCACAGCTTCCGCAGATTTCTGCTGTCTTCCCTTCTGCTCGTCCTTTTCCTTGCCTCTGACTGATGCTGCTGCAAACTTCCAGCAGAGCTTCCACCTTCCCTTTCTGCTTTCCCCTTTCCTGAGGCTCTGAAGACCACAGTATTGCACACAGAACCACACCGCCAGGTAGAGCGGCAGCACAGCAATGTCCTGTTTTGCTTCCCAGCACTTAAATTTGCCTTCTTTTTTTAGGTCTCTGAACTGATTTTTGGTAGAGCTGCACAGTGCAACTCCAAGATCCTTTTCCTGTTACAATGGTCAACACAGGAACTCCCTTGGGGCAGCAGGACTGTCTCTGCCACCACAGTGTGAGCTTGCACCTTTGTTTCCCCTTTTTCAACCCATTATTTATTTGCCAAGGACCCCTTCAACATCCTGTGGGCTGCTCAAAGACCAGTCTTTAGAAAATAAGAAGGCTCTATCACTGGATCTCACCTGTCAGCTTTCCCAAGACCCTTGCAGCAACTGCAGCCCATCTGCAATGGGTGACTCTTAAGCTGTATGTATTTATTTGCTCACTAAATCCCAGGAGAAGTTTCTCCCGATTCGCCTCGTGCACAGATGGGGATACAAAATTGCAGGTTTCCAGGGATGGCCACAGGAGCATAGGATATAGAGCAGTTCTTCTGTTAGGAGTCAGCTAGGGTTTCTGTTGTTTTCTATTTTCCTCATCTGGATATATCTGCAGCTTTCTGCAGGATACCCACAGACCTCTGAACATCCTGGCTGCTCCTTTTACTTTCCTTTTAGCATGTTTCCTCATTTGTATACGGCACACTGTGCTGCCAGGCACAAGCGAGTCTGACAGGTTCTTTGCTTTTACTGCTCCTGCAAGAACATTCCATCTCAGTAAATGATGGTCCCCACAACAGAGCAGCTCTTCAGCAGCGGTGTTTATACACTGGCTGGGAGAAGTCAAGGCTTGATTTTCCTCTCACTGACTCCATGACCTTCATGACATGTTCATTTAACAAAGCTACAGGTTTAGAGTCGACATTGTGCTTTGGTGGGACATTTTCTCCAGGTCACACAGGGATAAATGATGTCTCCTGTTATTAACATATTTCTGCTCTCTCCACCCCTCCATTCTCTGCTACTTGATCTCAGGCATTGTCACCACCCTGTACAGTCATTACTCTTACTCTTGCCTTTTCTCAACCAGCAATTTCAATCCATACAGACTATGTTAGTAACTTCAGAGTCAAACCAGAGAAATATGTATTTTTTCTAATAATTCACACCCCCCCCCAATTAACATCTCTCCCACACTCCTCTGTACTGTCCCAGTAATCCCACCAGAATGTGACATACCCCTGGTGCCACTCATATCTCAAAAAGGTATCTCCATTGCCTCCTTTCTCTTAGACATTGTATGCATCTAGGTTGTACACACTTGGTCTGGCTTTCAACACCCCATTTAAATGGGGCTGTCATCCCCTTGTCCATGGAAGCTGTGTCTGTTTCTGCCCTCTCACTTGCAATCCAAAAGCTTTCATCCCTAGAGGGCATGTCACACTGAGCACAGAGCTCTTCTGCAATTCTCAACTTGCCCAGTTCTGCAGTTTAAAGGCTTTCCTATAGGCATGACTGTGTCTGAGGAGTCTCAGACAGGTTGAGATTTAGGTAAATCCCAGCCCTTCTGCACAGCCTCCTTCTGTTTTCAATGAATTAGCCCCCTCTTCCCCATCCATTTTCCCATGGCAGACATTTGCTCATTCACCTCTGATCTTCAAAGGCTCTCACTGTTGAGGTCTTACCTATCAGCCTCAGTTCTAGCTTCAATTTTGCCCCAGTGTAGGAGCAGCCTACAGCTCTGTGGCCTCCCTGGCTGATCAAAAGGATGGCTATCTGCTCCCAGCACTGGCCACTGCTCACCCTTAAGGACTACCTTAATGCCCTTGCTCCACAGAGACTAACAAGTGTCTAGCAAGGCTGTCTATGACAACAAATAAATGCAATGTGAGGATCACATCTTGAATTTAAAGGCTGGGCTGGAAGGTCATCACCAGCTGAGAAGGCTATGCAGGGCCTTAGAACCATGCAGTCTATACTAAAGACCTTGGCAGCCAGCCCCCACATCTCCTTAGGAAAAGTGCAGACCTGGTAATGTGAATTCAAGGGGATACACACTCAGCACTGCCAGAACCTGAGGCACTAGAGAGCAAACCAAACTAGGGACTCTTTGTGAACAGGCTGAAGAAAAAAGCCCAGGCCCAATAGGAAGACTGTAACAGCAGGTGCAATCCCAAACCAGCACTTACTCTAGGATGCTCTCCCAGTGTAGGCACTTGCACTGTCAGAGTACATTTAAATACTCTCAATAGGCTTTTCTTACAGTTTACATAGTTTTACATAGTTTACATATGTAAACCATTACCTGACCACAAAAAAACCTTTTTTTTTCTCCCACAGCACCTTTCTTTCTTTAAAGCCCTTGATGACAGACCATGTGAAACTCCTTTTGGAGTCCAAGCAGACCACCTAAGCAGCTCCCCCTTGCCCATGTGATTGCTGTCTCCTTCACAACAACTTGTGGGTTTGTGGAAGACATGACTTCTGTCATGTTCCTGTTTCTACTCCCCATAGATTCCTGAATCCAGCAGATTTAATTTCAAATAGATTGCCTGTGGTAGACCAAGTCTGCTACCCCTGCTAAGTATCTTCAGCAGGGAATCCAGCTAATCCAAATTAATTTAAATACCAGCCTATAGAAATGATAATGACAAGTACGCTTGGCTTGGCTAGAAGAGACCCAGTGCACTGTGAGGCCGCCAAGTAGAAAGGCAATAAAAGGCAACTTTCTCACAAAAGGACAGCATGGAAACAGAACAGCCATGAGCAGAGAGGCCCAGTGAACACAGATCTTGTGGGAGAAAAGCGTGGCTTCACTGCATAGTCCACTGGAGATCTCTGTGCCAAGTCAGCAGTGCTTGGCAGAGAAAGTCAAGCCAGCAGGTGCCTGGGGAATGGGGCGAGGAACATTGCTGATGGTTGCTAGTCACACGTCTCCACAAGGGGTGGGAACACAGCATGCAGACCTCACAGGGACACAAGGTCTAGCCCAAGCAGTCACAAAGTGCTCAAAAGACAGGCATGCTTCAGTATGGAGAGCCCTGAGAAGGCCAGGAATGTCAGCAGAAAGATATGAGAGCTGAGAACAGCAGGGGCTTAGACTAAGTAGGTATTCTTCCAGCAGATCAGTAAGTGGCAGATGCTGGACTGGCAGGAAATTAAATGAGATTAAATGTGAAGGAAGCCAGTTTTAATGGGCAGTTTTGAGTTATTAAACAGGATATGCAAGTGAGGAGCTTAGCGGTGCCAACAGAAGATGGCGATGGGAGTGGAGACAAGGTAACACCTGCATTACCCTAAGCAACAGAAAACTGTCAGAGAGCATTTCTCCAGGCCCCATAGACTGTGCTGTCGGCCTGTGACTCCCTGCAACCCTTACCTCAGTGTGGGCTTGGGTGTGCTGTGCACACTCTCATTGTCCTCAATCTCTGGGCCACTGTCACTGTTGTTGCACTCTTCCAGGCTGTCATAGAGCAAGCCCAGGTCTTCCTCCACCTCCTGGGTCTGGTCTACAGGGTCAGAGTCCAGGACCTGTGGGACCAAGCCCCAGAGGACAATGAAGAGATATGGAGTGACCTGCATCCCAGGCCAGCCAGCTCCCTCCCAGCCATGAGGCACTGTCCCGACCTCAGGGAGCCAAATCCAGCCTGTGGAAGAAGCAAGTGACACTGTCATTGGGCAAAAGGAGGGTGCCACAAGCATGACATCCAAAGGAGTCTCAGACACCCATCATACTTACTGGGAGTTAAGACACCTGGGAGAACCACCACTGGATGTGCTGCACACTCAGCGCAGGCTCCTAGCCAAGGCCAGCTACCCCCAGGCTGATGTTAGCCTGCTCTCAGTCAGGATTGCCCCTGCAATGCCAGCTCCTGGGCCAGAGCCAGTGTACGACAGCACCCTTCTTCCTTTGGAAGGTGTATGACCTCCCCTTCTTCCCAACAGGAAGGTGTTTTTGATTTGTGCATGAGGCTCAGAGCTGCCTTCCTGAGGCAAAAAGCTTTGGAAAAGCCAAGCCCCAGCCTATGGCATGCCTCACACCACCCCTGAGCACCTGCAGCTCATGCCCTGTGCTGCCAGTGAGCGGGAACCAGTACTCTCACATCTACATATCTGCAGGAGACGCTGCCATGTGGGGTAGCCTTCCCACTTCTTACCTCTTCCGTGACTTTAAACCTCTTCAGCAAAGCCACAAACTTCTGCTTGAAGTTTGGTTGCTAAAAAAAAAAAAAAAAAAGTGAAGAAGAAAGTTCAGCAAAACTACTAAATCAGGTTCCAAGATGACTAATGTACAGGCCATGGTTGCTCTCTCTAACATGCCATCAGCTCCTTTCTGGGTCCACAGGCCCAAGGTCAGCTATGATCTCCCTTGTTCTTTAAATATGCTGTAGGACTTGAACTAAATCTGGACTCTGCAAGAAGCCACTGTATCTGGGTATAAGGGAGGGTGCAAGGACTCAGACTCTCTACAGGCTGTAATAGCACTTTCTGTCTATTTAAATCCCCTTTCTCCCCAGACCATCTGCCTGAGGAATGGTGCCTTCAAGCAAGAAAAGATGGGGAACAAACTCAGGAAGAAGGTGCCCAGGGACCTGCAGAGCTGAAGCAGATGGGGACGAGGAGATGCTGGGAGAGCAAGAGGCTGGCAGGGTAGCTCCCTGCTTCTGCTGACAGGCAGAAGAGCTGCTAATGGCTCACCCTTTCTTGCACCAACCTTCTCCTTCCTCAGAAAGGGAAAGAAAAAAAACCATGTCACAGCAGCAAGTCAAAACTGTGTTGCATACAGATCATTATTGACAGGAAGCCAGGCTAAACATAGTAGAGACCATGAGATGGGGTATAGCTCTGAGCAACATGTTAACTCATTAACAGCAAGAGGTTTGCCCCTTCTCAGAACCAAGTGCTCTCTCCCCGGCTCTGCATCAGTGCCAGAATCCCCCCCAAGCACTCCTCACTCCCTGCAGGGAGCGGAGGGAGTGAATCCCTTCCATCCCTTTGATCATGTAGTAAATGCTGATGTTACTCTGGTCATTGATGTGGTTCGGATCATTTTCCTCCTAGCCTTCTTGGTTTTCCTCAAGTCATCCTCTTCATCAAACAGATCCTGCAGGCAAAAGGTCACAGCACATCAGAGCAACTCAGAGTGCAGGGAGTAGTATCTCCTAGAAGTTCCCCTGCCTCACGCTTTCCCCCTATTTTGAAAAGCTTTGGTCCACCCCACTCCCAAAGTCTTGCTTCTCACTTCTCCCACCTCTTTCCATGCAGCTCCTTGTCCTTCCTTAGTACTGTCCCCCAATAGAGCTTCCCCAGCACCTTTGCCCCCAGGCCCCTCCAGGAGAACATGTACCAGCAAGATTCAGAGGAGCAGCTTTCTGCAACAGTCCTTGTTACAATCTAAAACTCTTCCCTCTGCACTCACCAGTCTCCCCATGACCCATATGTTGTTCTCCTGCTCTTCCCTCTCCAGGGTTAGCTCAGAGGGTGCAGCATCTGAGCTCACAAAAAGTGTTCTTCCAGGGATCAGCCCCAACAATACACACAGGTCCCAGGGACACAGGGCCCTGATGTGTTAACCCAGCATGATGGGACAGGTAATGTGGAGGACCCTGAACAGGGGTTTGTCCCTGTGCTTCATCTACCACAAGTCTGGTTTTGGCCTTGACTGTAGGCACCACGAGGACACAAACAGCAGTAGCACAGCTCATCATGGGGCTGGGATGGGTCTGCAACCTCTGATCTTTTTTAGACCCAGACTATACTTCTTCCTAAAACTGTTCTCTCTCAGAGAGGGCAGCCTTTGGCCTGTTATCACAAGGAAACAGTAGAGAACTGTGGTGCAAGGTGAAGGGGGCTTAGCAGTGGGTTTGTGTTGCCAATCAGATGGCTTCAAGGACACATGGGTGATATCTATGGTTCTCCAAAGTCCCTTGCCCTACCATGGACTTGACAGCAGCCCACTGTTCTTCCTGCTGTCAGGCATTGTGGCTCTCTGCCCTCTGAAACCATGACAAATGTTCAGAAGGGAGATGAGAGGGGTCAGGGTGACTGAGACCCTCAAGCCCTGATTCTTGCCCCAGAAATGGGACCAAGACATAAGCCACCCTGCTAGGCCTCTGTTACCTGACCCTGCACAGCATCATCACTGGCTTCCTGCTCTGAGGAGAAGCTGTCATCCTCTTCTTCAGAGTAGTTATCTATGTCTGGGGAGCGATCTGAAAGCAGACAGTGCAGATACCACAGCTAAGCATGATGCCTGTCATGGCTCCAGGGAAATGACTGGTATTGCTGGCAGGCACTTGAGGACACACTCTGTTACCCATGTACTGTCCCAAACGCTTGCCTTCAGGTCTGTGACGAGCACTAACACACCTGAAGCTTTGATTTTAGGACCTGAGGGGACGTTTCCATCCTCATGGTCAATGGGCTGACTGGACAAAGAGTAGATGCTAATTTCAGCCACTCGGATGTTCATGTCCTTCATGTTGCTGTGGAGGCCCAGAAGCTGTCCACCATCTGTCGGGTGCTGCATCACCTAGGCAGAAAGACAAGCCCACTGCCAGGGTGATACAATGGCAGCTGGCAGCCCATCCCCTCTGTCTTACAGCTAGCCAATAAGCCAAGGCACTCACAGCACCAAGCACCTGCCAGCCAGTCCAGCTCCCTTCCCAGTGCTGGCACAGGGAGGCCATGAGAAGCTCCCCTCTGTTCCCGGCACCCTGTACCTCGGCCATGTTAATGATGCCCACTGCAAGGGTCTTGAAGCCCAGAATCGTTCGGTTCTTGTATCTCTTCCTCCGCTGCAGCATGATCTGCAGTTTGTTGCCATCTCTCTTGAGGAAATGTGGATACTGGGGAAGCACAGGGATGATGGCAGCATGAGGGTAGGGCTCAGTATGACACACAGGTAGAAAACTCATCCTTGGTGCTGATGTAGAGCAGGACCTGACCTGCTGAGCTTTGAGATGCCTCTCAAAGGCCATCTGCATTCTGCATCATCTTCCAAATCTACATTGCCCAGCAAAACAACCTCTGGAACAATGAAGCAGCTGGCCAGCAGCAGGAAAAAATGGGTAATCGCAGGAGGCCCCTCCTCAGAGGCTGCCCCCTTCACACTGAGCCCCCAAAGCTATGCATGCTGAGAAATGCCAGGTGAGGAGAGCACCAGGAAGCCCAGGGGACCAGGCAACACAAGGTACCTGTAGTGAGAAGGTCAGCTCCAGCTCAGTTTCCATCAGGCCGCCAGGTGGGAGGACATATTCATTCGATCTCAGGACTCGCTTTGAACCCTACAACAAGATTGGTAGATGCACACAGATAAGCTGGAGTGTCTTGGCCACCGACTCCACTGCACCACACACATAAGTCAATGGCATTCACAGTTCACAAGGAAAGAGACAGTGCCTTGACTCTGTTCTGTTTCTACCTTGCAGAGCCACCTTACATGCACCAATCAACCCTTTGCAAAAGCCTACAGTTTCTCCTGACCTGCCAAAGGCCCGTTCTCCTTGTCCACCTGCCAGGGAGCACTTGCTCTTCCCAAGCCTGCTCTGCTTAATCTGTCTCCTTGCACCTGGAGCCCACCAGACACTGTGGAGAAGGACAATGCTAGAGCCAGAGGGAGCCATGCATACAGCACCAGCAGGGGAAGGAAAGGGTCCCAACACACTGTCCATCCAGGAAAGGGACAGGTCCTAGAACACATCTCTGCCCCTCAGCAGACAGACCCAGTGCAGAACCCTGCTCAAGCACAGCTGGCAGGATGGTTCTGCTGGGACCAAGGCAGGATGTCCCAGGGGAACAGGGATCCCCCCCATTTTCCCAGCTTGTCTCTCAGAAAACCCCTCCTAGTCTTTTCCTCAGGCAACAGTCCTTATCTCTCCACATATACAAATGGGTTTTTTTGGTCCCTCCCAGGAGGTCAGTACGAGAGGCCACATGCCCACTCAAACTCTTTCCATTGCTTCTGTCCTATCTTTACTACCTCTATGGCTTGGCTGCTGATACAATGAATGACTTGGGGAATGAAAAATGTTGTCTGCATGTACCAGGCTCTCTTGATTGTAGGGTGGCACAACTCACAGACACCCCAAAAGGCCCATGCAGGGCTGTGGGACCAGCTCCAAGTATAAAATAGCTCATGGTGATACCTCACCCTCTTCTGCCTCCCTGTGAATGGGTCAGCAAGCTGAAACATTGATCTAGGGAGGCAACAGGATAAGCCAGTACAACTATTCTTGCAAATCAGTTATTGAATCACAGAATAATAAAATACCAGGTTGGAAGGGACCTCAAGGATCATCTGGTCCAACCTTTCTTGGCAAAAGCACAGTCTAGACAAGATGACCCAGCACCTTGTCCAGCTGAGTCTTAAAAGTGTCCAGTGTTGGGGAATCTACCACTTCCCTAGGGAGATCATTCCAATGGCTGATTGTTCTCATTGTGAAAAATTTTCCTCCTGTGTCCATCTTCTCCATCTTCTTTGTAGCCACCCTTTAGATACTGGAACATGGTGATAAGGTCTCCCCTAACCCTTCTTTTCTCAAGGCTGAACAAACCCAGATCTCTCAGCCTTTCCTCGTATGGCAGGCTTCCCAGTCCTTTGATCATCTTTGTGGCCCTTCTCTGGACCATCTCCAGCCTGTCCACATCTTTTTTGTATAGCAGGGACCAAAACAGAACACAGTATTCCAGGTATGGCCTGACAAGCACCGAGTAGAGTGGGATAATGACTTCTTTATCTGTGCTGGTGATGCCCTTGTTGATGCAACCCAGCATCCTGTTGGCTTGCTTTGCCACAGAATCACACTGTTCACTCATATTGAGCTTGCTGTCCACCAGGACCCCCAGGTCCCTTTCCACACAGCTGCTCCCCAGCCAAGTAGATCCCAGCCTGTGCAGCACTCCTGGATTATCTTTTCCCAGGTGCACGACCTTACATTTGCCTTTGTTGAACCTCATAAGGTTCTTGTTAGCCCACTCTTGCAGCCTATTCAGGTCTTCCTGCAGGTGGCTCTCCTTTCTGAAGTGTCCACTTCCCCACTCAGTTTGGTATCATTGGCAAACCTCATCAGCGTACACAATTTCTTTTGTGAGCATGCCTTGATTTAAACTGTGGGCTAGTGAGCAGATGGGTCAAAGCTAACGGAACAGGCACAGCAGTCCAAAGGAACCAGGTCTCACCTCATATGTTGCCACTTCCCAGGATCTCATTGCATCCTCATACCCTTCCCTGCTTGATCCTGACAGGTGTCGTGGCAGTAGTTGGCTGTGGCCAGAGACCCTTCAGCAACTTAAACAAATCCTTGATTTGGCTAAGGTTAGGTGAGGTTAGAGTCCCCAGCTCTTCATCTCCACTGCAAATGGGACAACAGCCCCAGAGGTCATAACAGGAGCATGCAGGTGGCATTGTAAAGGAGACCACAGCTACATTCCCTCTGCAATCAAAGAGAATGGCAATGGGCACAAGCATGTTTCAGCACCCAGTGAGCACCAAGGAAGCTTGCTGATGGGAACTTCAGCAGGGTCCAGCAAGCCTGAGCGGTGCTGATATAAGGCCTTTCTTGCACCTCCGTTGCTGGTGTTACCTATGCTAGCAAGGAAAAAAAAAATAAACAACCTATAGAGGGGAGGCAAGAAAGGCCTCCATACTTTGCAACAATGCAGCATTACAGTTCTCACTGATACTAGAGCAAAGACAAGCTCAAGCAAAACTCTCCTTGGTTTTCAAGAGGCCTAGTCTGAGCTGTCTGCAACATTGGTCCCGGCAACTGTGCCAGGAGTGAGACTTCCCTGTGAAAGGTCCTCCTAAAATGGAAGAAAGGAAGTGGAGCTTATCCCCTTCATCATCTGTGAGCTTTCCGGGCCAAGAATGCACTGATTCTTCCTTCCTGAACTCCTCTTTAATAGGAGATGATAGGCGGTCATTTACTTTAGCATATTTACCATTTGCTGTTTGTTGAAGAGAGATTATCCACCAAAGATGTGTTCTTTCATCAAACCACACATAGTGGTGCAATTTTTCTTTTTGAAGATGCTATTTCTGAGGATAGAGTTACAACAAAGGAAAGGCGAGGACAGCCGGGGTGGCGCATCCAGTGAGTAAAGGTTTCATAAAGATTGCTGTCCTGTGTGTTACTGTCTTTTACCATTATGGAAGTTACATACCCAGCTCCAATCCTAGGCTCTGGCGCTCAGTGAAACACCAGTGCACACCCACGTGACATTGCAAGGACTGGGACAAAGGCTGGTTCATTATCATAATGCAAGCAAAAGGGAACAGAGGCAGAGTGAGCTGAGTTTGTTCAGCTGGGAAAAGAGATGGTGAAGGGGTACTTCACTGCTGCCTACAGTCACTTAGCAGGAGGGTGCAGAGAAGAGAGAACTGAACTCCTCCTAGAGGTGCACAGGGACAAAGTGAGAGGCAATGGGAATGAGCTGGAACATGAGAAATTACCATTAGATAATTAGATACCATTAGATGTTGGGATTTTTTTTTTTCTCTGTGAGTCCATGCCAAACCTTGGGACAGGCAAAACCAATTTCTCAGCAGAACAGTTGAGTATCACCATCGTTACTACAGAAAAACTTAGTATCAGACTGTTACAGTGAAGATAGATGACAAAGACTGTCAAAGAAGTGAAAAGCAATAGGAAGAGGATGTGGTCACAGATCTTCACTACCTAATAGACTGAAAACATACAGGAGCTTTACTCTACATGGGTGTATGATGCCTAGGTCTGGTTTTCAAGGTACAATCCCCTATTTCAGGTATAAATCTGTCCTGATGGGTCTTGTTTAAAACACAGGGTTGAGGCTAAAAGAGCATATCAAACCTGGAAAAGGAGACAGAACTAACATAATATGGGAGACCAGGCCAAGGCAGGCAGCAAAGCACTACCCAGAATTCAGGGTAAAGGTGCATTTGGGAGAGAATAGCCCATTAAATATCATCAGAAAATTCAATTATTTAGGGGGTAGCTGGGATTGCTCAGGCAGGAGTGGAAAATCCTACAAGTGGTTGCAAAAAGATTTTAAAAAAAAGCATAAGTAGACAGAAAACTGCATGTAGCTTCCATGCATAGAAAGGAGTAAAAAATGCATGTTCCTGCAGGGAGCAAGGCCAGGGCAGCAGGCAGGCCTGGCAGAGGCAAATGAGCTTCTCAGCCTGGCCTATTTTGTATCACACATTCTGGTCTGCTATGTAGGAGCTGCCAGTATCAACCCTTACAGCAGTACCAAGACTTGAAACTGAGTCACCATCCACATTGTGCAAGCAGGTGCAGGAGGATCTGCATCCCTCCCACAGCACCTGTGACAACAGGAGCTGAAAGTTCTGGGAGTGCTGGGGCTTGTTTTCTTCTTTCTTTGATTGCTTCCTCTATTCACAGCTCAAGACTGACTGTTTCTGAATGATAGTAAGTCTCTCTGCCGAGAGGGAGCACCACATTTCTCTTCATACCATAATCAGTTACAACATCAAGACAGATATCTGCAGCTTTATGGAGCTGAGCCACGTACACACATACACTGGAATCCTTAATACCATGCTGAACAATACACAGAAGGAAATGTTCTATGGCATCTCCAGTCTGTTAAAACAAATAATAAGGGGTAAAGGTTTTAAAACAACTCAAGTGATACGAGAGTAAGTCCCCTTTTTCACACTAGTTCGGACTTTATCTCACTGGAAGCAACTGAACACTAAATATTCAAATCACCTCTGGGAAATGGGTATGTTCTATAGACAATGAAACTCCCTTAGTACTCTGACAGAGGTCTTTTCAGATGAAGGAGCAGATAACAGCACATTCCACACTTGTAAGCTGTCTTTTAAGACCAGAAGGGCATGATCACTTCGAGAAGGAGATCAGATATTCTAGACAGGCTTACACTATCGTTTTGGTCATGTACACTCATTGAACAGACTGTCTCCAGTGCTGGGGCTGGTGTCTTGGTGCTGGCCCCACTCAGGCAGGGTGGAAGCTTTGTTTCCATGCAACCTGCCTTTCAGAGCAGCACCCTCCTGACAGGCAGATTCCTTGACCCAACAGAGGTACTACTGAAATGAGAGAAAAATATAGTTCCCCTTTCCACTAGTCCCCAGCTGTCCCCTTGGGAACTTGAAGGTCCTCCACAAATTACATGCATTGGCTGATTCCATCCAAAAGATGGAGATGGCAACGCTTGCTGGGCAGCTTTCAAACAGCTTCTTGCTAGCATGACTAACATGTCTGTTACCTAGGAGAGGACCAGGAGGGATGGATCCATCTGAGGCCATTCTGTAGGCAGGCTGTACTAAAGCTGCCTACAGCTTCCATCTGCCTTCCAGGAAGG
>KL271037.1:20314-41022 GCA_000699545.1 Podiceps cristatus
AGTCCTACTGTGAAGTCTCTTCCACAGTCTCATATTTGCAGTGCATGAGAGAGGGGGCAGCTGAGGACATACATGCTCAGCACATGGCAGCCCCAGGTTCCCCAGTCCAGAGAAGCACAGACATCTTGGGCCAACAGTGCAGGAGATAAAAGGAGTGAGGGACCAGCCTAGCCCTCCCAGTCATGTGGGACCCACAGCTCCCAGTTGGCTCCCAGCCCCTCAGTCCCATGCTGCTGGCACCTGTGGCCCAGACTTGATTGCCCCCGCATTTCCAGGGGCCAGGCAGCTCTGTCCTGCCCAGGTTGTTCCCTTGCTAAAGCCTGCACCAAAGGGGCACAAGTCTCAGGGATCTTGGGGATGAAAGCCCAGTGCTTTCAGCTTTCCTGAATGGCACTATGCACACAGTGATGGAAAGGCGAGCAAAGTGGGACACTGACCAATAGTGTGTGGACCACAGCATTCTTCTGCTGTCCTCACTCCAGGCCCTAGGTTTCACATATTTTGCCTCCAGTACCTTCTGTGCAAGTGAATCAGGTCTGCCATAAAGGCAAACCCCAGCTTCCAGAGCTCCACTAATGCTGCAGTTTCCAGCACTAATCCAGGATTTAGATCCTAAACAGCACAAAGAGCTCTGTGGGAGCATAAAGCTGCTGAGCTCCTACCCCACCGTACTTTCAATGGGATCAGCAGCTTTTCTGCCAGATGACAAGAATGAAGGAAGGGCATCAGCATCCCAGCTGGTTAGGGGAGCTGTGGCGAGGACAGTATACTCAAGAGACATCTTGCTTCCATGCTGTCCTTTTGTAACCCAAATAATGATGAAATTGTTATGCATCTTAGTTTGTAGCACCGAGGAGATGGGATTGAATCAGTTAACTACAAATGTCGTGATGTTCCTTACCCAGCTGGACATTAGGTCCAGGAACAATGAGTATAGTATAGCAACTATGGTCTGTGGTTTTAATGTAATTATTAAAGTAACTGAGACAATGTGCATCTGTCAAAGAAGAAGACGGAAGGTGGTTTCGGGTAGTGGACCGAGAAAGTTGGCTAGGACTGCCAAGATTGAGAGCCAAGCAAGTGAGAGGTAATTCTGGCAAGGGAAGATCGCGACCACCGACTCTTTGACCACCTACCCAAATTATACCACCTACTCAAAAGAGAACAATGGAAGTGCACAACTGAGTCTGCACAGTAATTTACATAGGAAGCGAGAAAATCTATACCAATCACTAGAGAGAATGTTATTGATTATGTATGAATATAATAAATATGCATGTATTTTATTTATATAACCTGACTGAAACAGGTACCAGGTATGCACATTAGGTGAAGCAAGCCCCCATGCATCCGGCACCATGAACAAAGAATGCCTGCCTTCTAACACTACATTGGTGTTACAAGGTTTATTCCCGATTTCGGTGACACTCTGGCAGGCAGAAAAGATGTGCCTGCACCCACAGGGACCCACCTCTTCACCACTAGCTGCAGAGAGGGAGGGGATAGGGTCAAACATACCAGGATGGGGGCAAATTCCCTCTCCTCTTGGTGACAAAGATTGTCTCCCCTTCCGTCCCCCTATGCCTGGTTCAGAGTAGAGGCACCAGGTGTAGCAGGGATGCACAGAGAAAGGGAGAGTACAGCAGAGGCAGCCGTGAGATCACACAGGGTTCAAATGTCAGCAGAAGTCATGCACAGAGTCACTGATCCCTTGCACCCTTCAGTCCCCAGGGAGAGGATCCGGATGGAGGGCACTGCTGGAAACCACCCAGCGCTGAGCCTGTCTAATGGGTCAGGAACGGTGGGGTAGGGGGTGCCAAACTCCAAACAGCAACTTGAGAGGAGGGCCTTGGCTAAGGCAGGCAGGGAAGCACAACGCACCCTGTCCCATTGCAAAGGTCCAACCAAATTCATCCCTGATACAAACCAGCACGAGGCAGCTTGCTGTTGTCCCTGAGGCATCATTCCCACCTGCCTGAGAGCCAAAATCTCCCAAAGGGTGCTGAGACAGAAGCAAGGGGTTGGCACAAGGCAAGAGACATGCAGACCAGCACTTCACAGAGGGCACAAGGATGGGCTTGCTGCCATCAGGCAGCAGCAAGGAGAGGAGCCTACCTGAATCTTCACTGCAATAAGCACAGAGCTCAGCTCTTTGTCCAGCTCTTTCAGCACTGTGAGTTTCTTCAGGCGCAGACTGCAGAGCCTGTAAGACAGAGAGAATGGGACACATTCAGGTACCACCATCCCTGGGGCCCTGCCACATGGTACCCAGTGCTCAGAAGGCAGCCTGGATGCTTGGCCCAGCCGCAGGTACAAGCTTGGCCGAGGAACACTGGCATTCAAGCACCACTGAGACAGCCCATTGGGGGAAAAAAGAAAAGAAGGAAAATCAACAGAGCTAAAGCAGGCTTAAGGGATTAGCATGCGACTGGAAGTCCAACAGCAGGCCATGTGGTAAAGAGATCCCTTCCCAAGTAGGGCTGTTGCCAGCTCTGCTTAAATCTACCTTGGCCACAGTGCTGTTTATTTATAAACCAAAGCACTTAAATCCACTCTTATCCTGGACTTAGTTAAGGCAAATGTTCCATGCAGACATCACAACTCAGCTCTTCTCTTGTGCAGTACCACACAGAGCTGACTTGGGAAACTGGGAGGCAGCAGCCCTGTGGGAAGCCTCATACAGCAGACCCACCCTGACAACTGACATCCTGAGGACTCAGCATGGTAAGTGGCACTTCCAGGAACAACACACAAAAGAGCCTGAGGCTGAGTGAGAAGAGATACATTTGCTGGTTGAAGGATTAGTCATCACCCATGGGACAGCAGCCACCCTGACATCCTCCCTAGGAGCCTGCAGCAGGACCTCCATGGAGACTACTTGCAAGGAACTATGTGTCAGAAAGCACAGGCCAGAAATGTTTTTAAAACAAACAATACTGGCACTCACGTTTTGCAAGCTGGCCTCTGCTCCACAATCAATGTCTGCATTGCTGCAGCCAGTGGTACCACCAAAAGTGGGACTTTTGTAGATACCAGTATGCTGTACCTGAGATTAAGGCCACTTCCTGGAGGACAGATGGGACACTACCAAATACCTTTCTGTCTGACACACTGTGCTCTCTGAGGGATGCCCCCGCTCTTTTCTTTTCTTTTTTTTTTTTTTTACTTTTTCTTAAGGAATAAAACTGCTCTTGCTATGCTAACATACAGCAACAGCATAGAACAGCCCAGAGGTGGAACAATACTGGAAAGGGAAGGACACAGTCATACTGTAGGACAGGTTTAGGGCTTAGCAAGCACTCATATCCTACCATGTCCCTACTCTCCCTGCTAAAAATGATTTTAGCTTGTGCAGAAGTTTTGCTTGACTGTGACTGCAACCCTGCTGCCCTGTTCTACGAGTGTTAAGATAGCAGGGCATGGTGGAGACCTGAAGTCAGGAAGCTGGGAGTGCAGGGAAGCCCTGCCCTCCTCTTTGCTAGATGGCCTGGATTCCTTCAGGCAAAGCCCAGGGCTATAGCCCTCTAAGCCCTCATACCCTGTGCACACCAGCACTGCAATCAGTGACCCCATGTCTGTCCACCTTTCCCCTCTGAGCCTGGAGGAAGGGAGAAATTCTCATCATCCAGGACAGGCTTCTTGCTCCCTAGAAATACTTACGCAAGGTTAGGAGTGAGCAGCAGGGAGTATGGCCAAAGACAAGGGGGCCATCTCTAGGGCAGGGAGAGCAGGACTGAGCAGTAGCCAGAAATATGGGGTACAACAACTACACCAGATGTATTAAGAAAAAGGTTGCAAAGAGGGTAAGCTTAGCTAACACAATCAACAACACAATCAATAACTTTGACTGACCCTAGTGCCTAGACAAGCCACAGAGAGGAATGAGGCTTGAATGTGTAAGCCAAGGACAGAACATCTACTAAAATCTACATACAAACATTGATCTAGTCGTGACAGTTACCTGCAGGGAAAAGTTGTCCCCAAAAGATTACACTTCTACAAGGATATATCCAGTCTTAATTTGAAGATATTGAAAGATTATAATTCTACTTTGCAGTTGTTCTCGCTGTAAAAGCACTCCTTAACCAAACTAGTCCACTCATGCTCTTCATGCTCCTCTCTGAGGCACTCAAGGAGTCCCATCAGTACCTGGCATTTTTCTTTGTGGAAGAGTACGGTGCATACTGATCAGCTCTGCCCACTTGGGCAGCTCTTTTATCTCAGATAAGGCACTTTAAAGCTTCCTTCTTCTCTTTCTACCCCTCTCCAGTTTTCAAGATCTCTTTTACAGAGTGGGAGATCTTCTACTCTGCCCCTGGCCCTTCCCATAACACATGCAGGAAGGTGGTTAACCCCTTCCACCCTCTGCTCTTCCCCCATTGCAGCTCTCAAAAATCTCACTATCTCAGGCATACCTTGTACCCTGCAACTCCAACTCCTTCTCAAAACAGTGCTTTCTAAAATACTATTATCCTTCCCACAGGGATTAGCAGGCATGTTCTGGAATCTAAATGTACTTATTTGTAGCACAAGAGCACACAATTTTTAAAAGGGTCCTCCTTAGCAGCTTGGCTGTCCCTGATGACCTCTTTAGATCTGTTACTTAACCAGTCCCTGCATCACCCAGATTTGTGACACCGCTGGGTGTTTAGCGCCAGTACTGGACAGCAGTGGGTCTCGCACTAATCCCTGCAGATCTGTATTGGACAGGTTCAATTCAGAGTCATCAGAACGGTATGCCTTGCTGAACACTTCAGCCAAATCCCATGGCAACTACCCCATGGTTTTGCCCAGAACTGATCACTGTGTGATCCCCCCAAGTCACTTAACTTTTTGGTAGATAAGTTATAAATCTGCATCTATTTGCTCATATAATTAAACGGGATAAGTAGACACCGCTCTTGAGCTGTGGAACTACTACAAGGACTTCCTCTATATTGAGTTGTGGTGAACATGACTCTGTAACACTGACACCAACAGTGACCAACAACAACAAGGAAAATAAGCTCCAACAGGACAGTCTGACAGCCTCCTGGAACTCTAGTACTCTTACACTCCACTATTGGTCATTTACTGGTGAGAGGTACTCACTGTTTCCTGGTATTATCTTCAAAATTGCTCCCTTCTTTCCATCACTGGGATGGTTGGCTAGGCAAAAATCCCCTTTCCTGATCATGGTTTTTTAAACATGCAACAAAATAAAGTAGCTCCTACTTTTCACTCACTCTGCTCTACTTCCTTGTACCAAGCAGAAGCACACCCTCCACCACTGCTGCTGGCCGAGAATGTAACAAACAGGAGTATATGTACACTCATACACATTCACATGCCCGTCACTGCCACCACCCCCAACTAAGGTAATGGCAACAAAAAGGAGCACACGCACATACACACAAAACACATGCATCCTGACAGCACCACCCCCAGCTAAGGAGCATGTGTGCACCAACACACATGCACACAGACACTCACTCACTCACCTTAGCTAAGCAAGCACTGACTTTTGAATATGGGATTCTGAACTACAAGCAATTACATCAAAATAAGTAGGGAGGAAGAAAGAAGGGAGCAAACCCAGGAACTCACCGAGTTAACTGTTTGATAGCATTAAAACCTCAAAGGTAAAATGTTCTAGAGTCTTAGACACTGAAGTCATACTTCGAAAACACCCCAAAGCATCATTCTAGGCATAATTTTTCCTTTTATTTTTTTCTGTTCCAGGTTGCAGATTCCCAGCTGTTCTTTTCCTGTTAGATGATGAATTTGGAGTTTTTGCTCTGAAGTCTGATGAAACACTTATAACGCTGTCACCAACCTGTGCTGTGAGTTCATCCTGAAAAGCAAAGCTCCTGTAACATGCATATTTTGTGAAATTCAGTGTCAGCAGCAAAGCACTGGCTCCAGCTGCTGTTTGCAAATTCATCCAACCTTCTGTCTCAACAGGTGACTGCTGCTCACAGATGACATACACAGTGACTAGTTTTACTGTTGAATTTCAAGGTCAGTGTTTCAGTGAATGCCACACACTTCTAAAGCCCCTGATGCCACAGGAATACAAACCAGAGGTACAGCTTCTAAGGCTGGTAGAGGGGGGAGGAAAATGGATGAAAATACATCTGTGCACAGTACAGGAGGAGCAGATTAGAGCCTGTGCTTTGCTGTAAACCTGAAAGCAACTAGTAAGGAGAGAAAAACAATTTTGACCTGCCTATGGCCTCAGAAAAAAGATTTGGGCATACACTGTACACAGTGGAGGAGCAGCAGCTTTAGAAGCACCCTGCAAAACTAGAGGTGAACAACTACCCAAAACTTATCGTCAAACTGGCAAAAGGTGCCTGGCAGAGAAGCAGCCTGAGCTCTGTGTATTGACAAGGAAACTCAGACATCTCTTTGCACAGGACACAGGCAGTGAGGAGGAAGAGGTGCTGAGAAGCACTTCTACTGGGGTCATGCATGGAAGGTGAAGGCCAGAGTGTAAAGTGAGGCAGCAATGAGGGTCTTTGAATGGTGCTCTGGCCGCTAACAGGGTATGAAACCTTAATAAGAGGTCTCACACTCCTTTTGAGCAGACATGGTACATTTTTTCTGATGACACCCTGGGCTGTTTAGTGTTTGACTTACTGACCACTGGAGAGTGGAAGCTCATTCTCTGGGCAGGATTATTTTCCAGAACATTTGCATCTATTTCTCCAAGTGGCAGCAGCAAGGCTCCCTGGGTTTTACCTGTAGTTCCCATGCCACATACAAATGTGAGGACACATCCACCTTTCCCAGCATTGGCCCTGCACATATCCTTGTCAATACCACTATCCTTATTAGATGCACAGTCAGGGGCTAAGCCTTCAATAGCAACAGTTTTTCAGCTCCACAATATCTTCCCTGACTTAGACAGCTCAGGTTTGCCTTTCAGGGTGATATCCACCCCTGAAACTGGGCTTCTGGATTGATGCCAGATGTTCAGTGGGGCTCACAAGGTACGGGACACTCTGCACCCCTGCTCAATTCCTGTGCAGTACCTATTTCCCGCTAAGCTTCCCACTAGAGGGCAGAAGGCAGCCAGCCAGGACCAGACTCCCTGCAGCTCACCCTGCAGATTGGCTAGTCTTTCAGAGTAGTTTGTAAAAGCAGCTTTACCCACTCTCATCAGAGGGGTGTCCAGCCCTACAGCTCACCTCTGACAGTGGCCAAAGCAGGTGCCAAGGGAAGAACACACAAGCAGGATGAGAGCAGTAAGATAATGCCCAGAATGTGGTCTCAGCCACAGCTCTCTGAAGATACTCCCTGAACTGTGATATATATGCACAAGACACCACTGCTGCATAGGGAAGGGAGGAGAGACCTACTCCACTTTCAGAAACGAAGTCCCTGTTGCCAGCAAACAGGAGCAATGAACTGGGACAGAAGCAGGCTCTTCATCAGGCTCTGCAGTTCAGGCATCAGGATGGGCAGGTGGGCCAGTTACATGCTTTAAGATGAACTGGGATGAAGGCCAGCATCGGCCTGCTTTGAGAGTCTCCCCAAGGAAAAGTGTGACAGAGCATGCAAAGCTTTCTAGCAAACTCTTGCCTCTCTGCCCTCCAGTAAATGCAACTGCTGCAGCCTGGGAAGGGCAAGTAAAGTAAGCTGCACTGACATGGCGTAACACAGTAGGGTGTGGATGCCAAAGGCCATGACAGCACCCTCCTGGAGTCCTGTCATGCTTTAACCCCAAATGGTAATCAAATACCACGCAGCCACTTGCTCACTTCCCCCCTCCCCGGTGGGGTGGGGAGGAGAAGCAGAGAGAAAGGAAAATGGGTGGGTTGAGATAAAAACAGTTCATCAGGACAGCAAAGGAAAAAAATATAATAGTAATATATAAGGATAATAATACATATAGAATGAATGATGCACAACTTGACACCACCCGACAACTGATACAGCCCATCCCAAGAAGCAGTCAGGAAGCAAGGATATTCCCCCACAGCTAGCCCAGAACAGCAAGTTTCAGAGTGAGCAAGCAAGAGAACAAATAGCCAAAGGAGTGAACAAACAGGCATGAACAAACAAAACCAAAAACAACAACAAAAAAAACCACGATGAAAATAAGGGAACAAGAAGGGAAAATGAACACAACACGAATCGAAGAAAAAGGAACCAGAGTGGGGGCAATGGACAACCCTCACTTATACCAGGCATGATGTCTATGGTATGGAATACTCTCTTTGGCCAGTTTAGATCAACTATTCTGGCTGTACCCCTCCCAAGTGTTTGCACCTGCACATTAGCAAAACCTGGGAAATTGCAAAATGTCCTTGATCATTTTAGCAACAAGCAACAACAGCAGCGTACTATCACCATTGTTTTTACACATTAAATACAAAACACTGTAGCTGCTAAAGACAAAACTAGCTCTGTCCTGCCTGAAACCAGACCAGTCCCCAAAGAAAGAGCTAGGGCCAGGGCTGCCAAATGCCTGCTGTGTATCAGGTCCCACAGCTGAGCTATGCAAGGTGGTGGGCAGCAAAACAGCCCTGATGCTCACCAACAATCCTCTGCTTGCCATGAGAGTAATTTTGGCTCCCCAGCATCTTGGCTGACAGCAGCTTACTACCAATAGCACGTCTGCCCTGCTGCTGAACAGAGCAGACTTCTGTTACCGTAAATTGCAATAGGTTTGACTCATCCAAATTCCCAGGTGACCTTCCCAAAAGAAATCCCAAAGGATGAAGGACAGGAAGACAAAACTTCACAGGTTGCTAGGTCCCTTCATTTCCTGTAAAGCATTTCTCAGCTTAAGGCACTGCCCACCTTAGGAAATCCACCCTGTTTTCCCATGTGACTATTCCTGGTCCCCTCCATCATCACACCTCTTTCCAAGTGCCTCTAAACAGATCAAAGCCAAGGCCAAAGCTTAGACATTCTGAAGGACCAGCTGACACTCTTCTTCCTTTTGATTCTGAGGGTTATAATAGCAAAGGAACATAAAACCCATGCTGAGAAGGGGTTCATTCTACCTACAAGCAGCAAGTTGGCTGCACTACGCAGGAGGAGGACAGTGGGTAATGGCATGGTGGGAACAGTAAAGAATGCCAGCGTTGACAGGGTTGATGGCCTGGCAATGTGTGCTTGCAACCCAGAAAGCCAACTGTATCCCAGGCTGCATCAAAAGCAGCATGACCAGCAGGTTGACGGAGGTGATTCTCTCCCTCTACTCTGCTCTCGTGAGACCCCACTTGAAGAACTGCATCCTGCTCTAGAGCCGTCAGCACAGGAAAGACACAGACCTGTTGGAGTGAGCCCAGAGAAGGGCCACAAACATGATGGGAGGGGTGGAGCACCTCTCCTATGAAGACCAGCTGAGAGAATGGTGTTAGTTCAGCCTGGAGAAGGGAAGGCTCGGGGGAGACCTTCTAGCAGCCTTCCAATACCTAAAGGGGGCCTACAGCAAAGCTGGAGAGGGACTTTTTATGGGGGCACGTGGTGATAGGACAAGAGGTAATGGCTTTAAAATGAGTGTAGATTTAGATAAGACATAAGGAAGAAATTCTTCACTATGATGGTGGTGAGGCACACAGGTCGATGCCCCATCCCTGGAAGTGTTCAAGGCCAGGTTGGATGGGGCTGTGAGCAAGCTGGTTTAATGGAAGGTGTCTCTGCCTATGGCAAGGAGGTTAGAACTAGATGATCTTTAAGGTCCCTTCTAACCCAAACCTTTCTATCATTCCATGATTCTGTGATTACCAGGAGCAAGATGGCATCCTCAGTCAGGACAAATGGAAACCAAAGGGAAGAAAACAGTGTCCTGCAAGTAGGTATGTCCAACTTTCCTTGTCTTCATGGCTGACTGCCTGCAGCTGCCAAGAGTCCTTCTCACAGCCTTGTGACCTGGCTAGCACATGTCCCCTGGGATGGCCATTCAAGACAGGCTGTAGCCTCTTTTCAAAGAGGCCAGTGCAGGTCTTGCCAGTGCAGCAAATTAAATGGGACCTCAGCACCACTGTATTGAACTGGAGCACCTAATTTTTTTCATTTTTTCCTGTCCTCGGGGGTGAGAAAGTCCACCCCAACAGCCTCTACTGTTCTAATCTGACTGAAACATCACCATCTCACCATGTATGGAAATTTATCAGGCATGCCCTGCTTTGATCAGCCCTTGGAAGAGTGCCTAACTCATTAATCTCTGGGCAGATGATTTCAGAACAGCTCCGGTTTGGTCAGTGACTTGCCCTTGAGCTTGCTGCACCCAGCTGCTCCATTAAACACACTCAGAAGCAGCTTTCCCACTACAGGGATCACACAGAGGTCTGCCCAGGAGCTATGACTGCCACCCAGAGGCCTCCTGGGAACAGGTTGCTCTCCCATCACAAGTTCTTAGCACTCCTCTGTGTTCAGATATATATTTCATAGTACTGAAGTACCGCTGAGATGGCACAGCCACTCACAACAGATGCATGAGAAAGAGCAGGTCACACCCCAAAGAGATCCTAACAACAGTTAGGACAAGGCACAGCAGGTGTAGCAGGCTGGGTCAAATGCACCTGCAAGATAAGAAGGCTCAGAGAAGGGTGAAGAACACCAACAGACCATGTGTATGTCTCAGCCAGCAGCAGCTATCAGAGCTGCTTGCTACCTGTGTGAAAGCAGCCAGGTGTGAGGGAGGATCGAGCCGAGCCAGTAAATGGATTCACCGATTTTGTCTGGAAGACTTAAGATTCATTCAGCATTCATTCATCCAACAGAGATCTGTTGGATTTGTCTAGAACATAAAAATCTCTCTAAATACCTAACATGATGTGCAAAATCATTCTCTTCCCCAGGGCTTTCAAAACTGGTATATGATTGCTGTAGCTAAACTGTAACCAAAACTGTTCTTGGACCAGCCACTGTTACCTTCACAGAATTTTCAACAAGTTATGCTTTTGAAACATCCTTGTTAAAAAAAAATCAGCCAAGATGCATTGCTGAGTATACATTAGCCCTAAACACAGGGAGTCACACGAGGAGAGGCAGATAGGCCAGCAGCAGTGCTGTACTCACAGTGCATACTACCTTTTTTTTCCCCAAAAAAAGCTACATCTACTACAGGCTTTCAGCTGCTTTTGTGCTGCTAAACTGTTAACATGCAGGCAGTGCACACGGAAGATCTGAACTACTCATAACACTGAATTTCTAATGAAGGAATGGCTGTTCAAGACGAGCTAACATCAAATCAAGATCCCTCTGCTTGTTTGCTGCCCATGGCATAGTGAGGAAGGGTGGGCTGTTCTAAGCACCAGGGCAATGAAGCAGAGTATCCTGGTTTTGGCTGAGATAGAGTTAATTTTCTTCCTAGTAGCTATGTTTTGGATTTAGCATGAGAATAAGGTTGCTAACACACTGATGTTTTTAGTTGTTGCTAAGCAGTGCTTATACTAAGCCAAAGGACTTCTCAGCTTCCCATGCTCTGCCAGCAAGGAGGTGCACAAGAAGCTGGGAGGGAGCACAACCGGGACAGCTGACTCAGACTGGCCAAAGGGACATACCATATGACATCATGCTCAGTATATAAACTTGGGGGAAGCTGGCCAGGGGGTTGCAACTCGGGGCTAGGTACAGGCTAGGTAAAATATCTAGGTACAATAGCTCAGGAGAATGTTGAATATCCTTGGGATGTTCAAACCAGCATGTTCCTATTGCTATGTCCCCTAAATGTGGTTCAAGTCTTGTTTAGGGTTAAACAACTATTTAAGAATACCACCCAGAGATTAGCCCCTGAGACAAGCACTGCAGCTACTCAAACCCTGGTTACAGGGACTGCAGCTGAAGCAGAGAACCAACCCATGCCACTATCAGTTGCCCCTACACAAAAGAAGAAATCTTGGAAGTGGAAGTCTTATTTCGTAAGGGATGAAGAAGCTTCTAAGAAGGAGCAGGAGGAAGAAATGGAGGAGGCAGACTACTCCACAGCAGGGCCATCACGAGAAACAGGAGAGGAAAGTGAGGTAGCCACTGCTCAGAAAGGAGGAAGAGGAAGAACTCATAAACGAGGTGGTAACCACCCAATCCCTACCCAAGTGAGCTGTGAGATATGTGAAAAGATTTCAGCTGTTGTCCAGGTGAGTACATTGTCACCTGGCTGCTCTGATGCTGGGATAATGGGGCCAGTAGCCTGGAATTAGAAGGTAAGGAAGCCAAGCAGCTGGGATCCCTTTCTACGGAAGGGGGCATTGACAAAGCGATTGGAAAAGGGGCTCCTGTCAGGCGTGAAGGAAAGGCATCTCGTCAAGGAAGATGGTATATGTCACCCAGGCAAGTGGACCACCATGGAGAGAGGTATCCAGTACCTGAGGGAATTAGCCGTGCTGGAGGTGATTTATGATGACCTGGACAATGAGCAGTTATCCAAAGATCCTGATGAAGCCAAGTGCATGTGACCCATGTGGCGGAAGTTTGTACAGAGTACACCATCATCGTCTGCAAACTCACTGACAGTAACGACCTGGAAAGACGGAGAGAGACAAACAGTGGATGAATTGGCTGGTCAACCTCAGCAATAGGAAGGAAATCCCTCTTCCTCCCTACAGGCCTGCCTCTCAGCTGCGGAGAAACTGCCAGCCATGCTAGCCGCGAAACTATCAGAGAAACTGTCCCAGGAGTTCCAGAGACTCAAAGAGGGTATGCTCCCCACCTGTATGAACCAGCATCTCCCGTATGAACTATTAGCAATAAGCCTTCCTCTGCTCAAAAGAGAGGATATAGAGGGTACAACACCACGGGTCACCCTGTGGTTTTATCTCTGTGACCATGGAGACAACATGAGGAAATGAGAAGGAAAATCCACCTTGACCCTAGAGGCACAGGTACATGAGTTGCAAGGAAAAACAATCACAAAAGGGGGTTCTTCCAGGGATTTCTAGCGGGCAGTTTCCCAGACAGAGTAAAAAGGCCTGATCTTACATCTGATCCTCTTGAAGGGGCTCCTGATTCATATTTACAAGAAGTGAGTAATGAATACTACGACTAGGAGCCAGCCAGGGGGAGGAAACAGACAACCAGGTTTATTGGACTGTGTGGATTCAATGGCCTGGCACACCAGACCCACAGAAGTATAAGGCTTTGGTAGATACTGGTGCACAGTGTACCCTAACGCCATCAAGCCACAATGGGGCCAAACCCGTCTATATTTCCAGAGTGACCATGGAATCCCAACAGCTAACTGCATTGGAGGCCAATGTGAGTCTGACTGGAGAAGAGGGGCAAAGGCACCCCACTGTGACTCACCCAGAGGCTCTGTGCATCCTTGGCATACACTGCCTCAGGAGAGGGTATTTCAAAGACCCAAAAGGGTACCAGTGGGCTTCTGGTATTGCCACCTTGCAGATGAAGGAAATTAAGCAGCTGTCCACTTTGCCTGGTCTCTCGTAGCACCCTTCTGTCGTGGGGTTGCCAAGGGTTGGAGAACAGCAGGTGTCAATTGTTACCACAACAGTGCACCCACAGCAATATTGCACCAACTGAGACTCCCTGATTCCCATCCATAAGCTGATTCATCAACTGGAGAGCCAAGGAGTGATCAGCAAGACTCACTCACCCTTTAATAGTCCTATATGGCCAGTGAGAAAGTCTAATGGAGAATGAAGACTAACAGCAGATTATCATGGCCTGAATGAAGTCATGCCACCACTGGGCGCTGCCGTGCCGGACATCCATAAGCTGATTCATCAACTGGAGAGCCAAGGAGTGATCAGCAAGACTCACTCACCCTTGAATAGTCTCATACAGCCAGTACAAAAGTCTAATGGAGAGTGGACACTAACAGTAGATTATTGTGGCCTGAATGAAGTCACGGCACCACTGAGTGCTGCTGTGTTGTACATGCTAGAACTTAAATATAAACTGGAGTCAAAGGCAGCCAAGTGACATTGTTAAATGCCGCAACTGACATTGCTAAATGCCTTCTTCTCAATCCCTTTGGCAGCAGAGTGCAGGCCACAGTCTGCTTTCCCTTGGAGGGGTGTCCAGTACACCTGGAACCGACTGTCCCAGGGGTGGAAACACAGCCCCACCATTTGCCATGGACTGATCCAGACTGTGCTGGAAAAAGGTGAAGCTTTGGAACACCTGCAGTACATCGATGACATCACTGTATGGAGCAACACAGCAGAAGATGTTTTTCAGAAAGAGAAGAAAATAGTCCAAATCCTTCTGAAAGACAGTTTTGCCATAAAACAAAATAAGGTCAAGGGACCTGCACAGGAGATAAAGTTTTTAGGAGTAAAATGGCAAGATGGATGTTTTCAGATCCCAATGGATGTGACCAACAAAACAGCAGCTATATCTTCACCAACCAGGAAAAAGGAAACACAAGCCTTCTTAGGCATTGTGGGTTTTTGGAGAACACATATGCCAAATTAAAGTCTGATTGTAAGCCCTCTCTATCAAGTGACCAGCAAAAAGAACAATTTCAAATGGGGCTCTGAGCAACAACAAGCCCTTGGCCCAGTCTGGGCAGGACAAGATGTAAAAAATATACTCTACATCGCAGCCGGGGAGAATGGCCCTTCCTGGAGCCTCTGGCAGAAAGCACCAGGGGAGATCTGAGGTCGACCCCTGGGGTTTTGGAGCCAGGGCTACAGAGGATCTGAGGCCTGCTATACTCCAACTGAAAAAGAGATATTGGCAGCATATGAAGGGAATCAAGCTGCTTTGTAAGTGATCGGTACTGAAGCACAGCTCCTCCTGGCACCCCGACTGCTGGTGCTGGGCTGGATGTTCAAAGGAAGAGTCTACTCTACACATCACGCAACTGATGCCACATGGAGTAAATGGGTTGCACTGATCACACGGTGGGCTCGAATAGTAAACCCCAGTCACTCAGGAATCTTGGAATTGATCATGGACTGGCCAGAAAGCAAAGATTTCAGAATGCCAACAAAGGAGGAGGCAACATGTGCAGAAGAGGGTCCACTGTATAATAAACTGCCAAAAAATGAGAAGCCCTGTTCACTGATGGGTCCTGTTGCATTGTGGGAAAGCATCAGAGGTGGGAGGCTGCTGTATGGAGTCCTATACAACAAGTCACAGGAACTACTGAAGGAGAAGGTAAATCAAGACAGTTTGCAGAGGTGAAAGCCATCCAGCTGGCTTTAGATATTGCCGAGTGAGAAAAGTGGCCAGTGCTCTACCTCTATACTGACTCATGGATGGTGGCAAATGCTCTGTGGGGGCGGTTACAGCACTGGAAGCAAAGCAACTGGCAGTGCAGAGGCAAACCCATCTGGGCTGCTGCAGTGTGGCAAGATATTGCTGCCTGGGTAGAGAAGCTGGTTGTAAAAGTATGTCATCTAGATGCTCATGTACCTAAGAGTCAGGCCACTGAGGAACATCAAAACAACCATCAGGTGGATCAGGCTGACAGGATTGAAGTGGCGCAGGTGGATCTGGACTGGCAACATAAAAGTGAATTATTCCTAGCTTGATGGGCCCATGACACCTCAGGCCACCAAGGAAGAAATGCAACTTATAGATGGGTTCATGATCGAGGGGTGGACTTGACCATGGACTCTATTGCACAGGTTCTTCATGAGCATGAAACACACACTTCAATCAAGCAAGCAAGCAAGCAATTAAAGTGTCTTTGGTATGGAGGACAGTGGCTGACATATAAATATGGGGAGGCCTGGCAGATTGACCATATCATACTCCCACAGATCCACCAAGGCAAGCACTATCCGCTACAATGGTGGAATGGATGGCTGGAAACATATATCATGCCAACACCTGGAATGCTATCCTGGGCCTTGAGAAGCAAGTCTTACAGCGACATGGCACCCCAGAAAGAATTGAGTCAGACAATGGGACTCATTTCCGAAACAATCTCATAGACACCTGGGCCAAAGAACATGGCATTGAGTGGTTGTACCACATCCGCTGTCATGGACCAGCCTCCGGGAAAATCGAACAATACACTGGACTGTTAAAGATGACACTTAGAACAATGGGTGGTAGGACCTTCAAATATCAGCATACACATTTAGCAAAAGCCACCTGGTTAGTTAACACTAGGGGACCTACTAAGGAAGCTGGTCCAGCCCAATCAAAATTTTTACATACTGTAGAAGGGGATAAAGTCCCCATAGTGCAGAGAACATGCTCTCCGCTCTGATGGGGCTGCAGCTTTGAAATTTGAACTGACACATTTTGCTGCTCATGAGGCTTCCCTGCACCCTCCTTGTACCCTTGTATGTGGTTTTTAAACTTCTCTCCTTCTATTCTTCCATAAATACTAAATGAAGTTGCCCAACAGGTTCAAAAGCTAAGAGGAAAGATTAAAATACTCTTGGGAACTTCATGTTTCCCAACAAAATTCTTTTCCTGATAACATTTAATTTGATTCAAATCAGATACAAACCTGGCATCTCATAATGTCATTTTACAGTCTGGTCATGCTGCTCTGTGCTAGAAAAAAGTCAGCAACAAAAAAAATGCTCTACCAAAGCATCTTGGCCTAGTATTATCAACCCCGGGATCTGCACAGGCTGGAACACTGTTATTTTAACAAAGTTGCTGTGCTGTCTTTCCAAATGTATTCAGCCTCTGTTCACAGCTTTCCCCGCTAGTTTTGCTTTAAATCTTTTCCTTTTAACCAGTTTGTAATTTGGTACCCACTTGTACCTTCATACTGCAGTGCTGCTGAAAGCACTGCTTTTCACCCACCACCAGGGTCTCTGTGGACTACTTCCCAGGCGGAAGCAAAAGGGATCCACTCTGACTAAAAGTGAGCTGAAATTTTCTGCATGGAGTTCCCCAACAGGTTTTTAACCTCTCTGATACCCCGGTCTCTTAACTCACTGATCTAGACCAGTGAGGCCACTGTGCTGACCACAAATGACACAGGGATCCTTGACTGAAAAGTGGGGGAGCTATGAAAGGACAGTAGTTAAAATCATGGGAGAACAATCACTCTGTGCATTCAGTGTCAAAAGCAAGATCAGATGGTGGAATGGAAACCCCGAGATCTGTCTAGAAAGACCCTGCTGGCTGCTCCAACCTGTCACTGTCACAGACGTACCAGAGCTATCTCACACACCACATGGCAAGCTCACTTAGTACTAGAGAGCAGCTTTACTTTTAGCAGAGAGATGACTGCAAACATTCTAGTGTGCACTGCTTCCCCTCCTCAGACAGCTTCAGAAATAAGTAGAGAAGCTGTGAACAGGGAGCAGCCTGAGCTTCAGCAGGCCACAGTGAAGGCAGTTTCCCCTTGAGGACCTCTCCAGGTGAAGCATGTGGGCAGCTGCTGCCTGCATTCATTCACACTCATTGGCACCACAAGATTTCCCAGCAGGCTGCCAGGCTGCCCCGTGGGCACAGCCCCTGCTCTCAAAGGCACTGCAGCTTGGGCTCAGCAGTGTCAGGCAGTTACTCACAGGCTGACTGGGCCCTGGAGGCCTCCAGCAAGCAGCACACAGACTAAGCAGATGACACTCCATGCACCTGACCTGCTCACTTTCAGCCACCATCCCAGTGGAACAGGACATTCTTTCCAAGGATCATTGTGCCCATCCAGCATTTCAGCAAGCTGCAAGCAGAGCCAGGAGCTATCATGACAGACATTTCCTCTAGTAAAAGGGTCTGTGAATAACTTGGTGTCCCTTCTCATCACATCCTGTATTACAGCCACACTAGGCACATGCAGCCATCCAAAGACATCCTGGCTAAGACAATCTGAACTTGTAACATACAGGAAAAATTCAACATGCTACCATGCATTTACTCTCTTTAAAGAACGTTTTTGTAGTGCTCATCAGAGCACTGGAATGCCTATCAGAGAACTCAAGAAATAGATGGACAGGTGGATTATCATACAATCCTTCCCACAAAACCATGGGAATCCATGGCTGAAGTGAAAGATTTCCTGCATGACAGGTGCACACAAAACCACCTGGTACAACAGAGGCATTCCTTTACGCCCCTTATCTGGGCATGTGTTGGCCAAGTCAAACCTGCATGTTCAGATGCAGTGTCCTTGTTTTCTTTCTTAGTAGTCTGAATTTTATGCAGGAGGTCATTAAACATTTCTGAAATGAGTCATCCCCAGTTCTTCTACACAGCCTGTTAGAAAAACATATGCCAGTGCACATACCTTGGGACTGGCCCACAGGCAGCTGTGCACCAGTCAACTGAAGCAAAGAGACAAAAATGTGGCTTTTTTTGGTTCACTGATCAAACTGTAAAAGAAGCCTATAAAAGAATTAAAAGCTATTTCAAGCCCAGAATAATACTTAGAAGTTTTGAAAACAGCCATGAGGAGACACCTCTGAATCTGACTCTAACACAGGGGAAGTGTTTAAGGGCAGGCAATAAGACTGCAATTGATTGTGAAACTTTAGCCTGTTAGAATTTTTAAGAGAAGGACAAAAGTCAAGGGACAACAACATCAGGGGAGCAAACAACTAACAGGCCAGGACCTGGACATACCAACAGGGTACCAACTCAAAGGAAAAACCTAGTTCAGAAATGCTGTGAAGACATCAGACAATCTACCCTAATTCCCAAAGGGAGGGGCAGCACAGCAGCCTGGCTAGATCACACCATCTTCAGTTCCCAGGGCCAAGAAGCAAGCATGTAAAAGATGAAACCAAGTCAAATTACCAGGGGCATGAACATATGCAGAAACAAGAATAAAACACAAGCCCAGAGAAGCCAAGGCCCCCAATGCATTCATCAGCTTGTTAGTAGCATGTTGTATTCACTGGTGCTCAGCTTGCAGCTATAGATAAGTTGCCAGTTCAAATGAAAGGTGATATCCTTCCTCAGGATAATCACATATGGAGAAGAGGCAGAGGAAGCTGTTCCCCCAGGAAGGCTGAAGAGCACCACTACCCAGGTATAAAAGCACAGGGTCTTTTGTTAGTGCGATGCCTTGGGTGCAATCACCCTACTCTTCCCTCATGTAAGATACAACAGATTGATTGGAGATTCCACATCAGAGCATCACCATTGCTCCTTATCATAAGTGGCAGGTGGTGGGATCAGCCCAGACGTGGTGGAGGAGATGGAAGCACAGAGGCTGAAGTGAGGGAAGACACAGGACCACCATACCTGGAGACCCAGCAACTGTCCAGAATCCTAGAACCTGCATAGACGATCCAGCATTCTCAGAGCAGCTAGCCTCACAAACACAAGACGTATGTCCAGCAGTGGCAGGGCCAGAGATGCCCAGCCCAACAGCAGCAGTCCTGCTTGCTGCTGGGCAGGAGGTGCTCAGATCTGCTCTCTGGACCAACTTGACACAGGAGAAGCAGTTCCACCACTGTCACTGCAGAAAAAGCATGCTTCCCCCCAACACCTGCACTAGAGCAGCAGCCCCTAATGGATTCCCGTATTCAGACCAGTGTGTCCTACAACAGATGAAAAAGCTAGGCCCCGTCAGCTCCCCACCAACAAGCACTCATAGCCAACACACATGACCCAGATCCATGTCATGATACAGGGAAGATCCCACCAAATCTTAAGTGAACCTCTTAACCACTGCACAATGCTGTCTGGAAGAACCATTATGTAGTATCACTGGGGCTGGCTCCAGTATCAAGCACACTCACACACTGAGGGAACAGGAGTACAGTTTGGTCCTGTTCACAGAAGCAAATACCCTCTGACTTCACCTATACCTAAAGATGCTTGTTTAAAGGGAATAAGCAGGTGTGATGAGCAATTCCACACAGAACAATATGGGTCTTCACAGACCTTGAGTGCAGCCAACTCTGCTTTGTACAAGAGGGAAAGACAGTCCAGAAATTGAACTAGCAACAGGAAGAATTAGTTTGTACCCTGAAAGAAGGAAGAAGGTCTGGTGGTCTCCTTTTCAAGGCATCAGCCATTGATAGATGAGGCTTTTGCTTTAGAAAGGCTAAAGAGCATCACTACTTAACCACGGAGGCAATCACTGCAGTGCTTTTGAGTGAAAAGGCAAAGGTGCTTACTGAGGTTCACAGTCAACTATAGCACTGCTTGCCAGAACTTCTCTGTCATCACCCACATGAGGCTGAACAGTGTAACTTCAAACTGCCACAGTAAGTTCAGCTGCACCCATTGCATGCTATCTACAACTGGCTTCTACCTGATGAAGGGTATATGACAAAGCCTGCACTAGTTTAGTTTTTTAACATGCACTAAAATTGCAGTGGCAAATTTAAATACAGCTTTACAAGAATAATCCCTGCTTAAAATCATCATGAAATTAGAGAAGCATGTACACATCACTTAAAATTGGACCCCACTGCCCTCATCAAGAATATATACAACCCCGCCATCCTTCACATTGCAACAGCCAAAGCATGTGCAGCACAGGGACAACGCATATCTTACCTGTGGGACAAAATAAACTGGCTTAGAAACAACTAACTCTCTAGCACTGTCGACAAGGCACAAGCTGATCTGATAATACCCTAGTTGAAAGTGAATACTCTCCATGTAGAGATCAGCCTTGTTCAGTGCTGGGTTTTTGTAGGCTTTTTCTGAAACTTGTTTTGTTTCATCTGCGCACAATAGTTCCTAATTATCCGACATACCTCAAGTGATACAACTCGTGTTCAGTGTCAAAGGGGCTTCTAGGCAGCCATGGTCTGTGTCATCAGAGGAGATAAAAGGTGATAGCAAGGACAGGATGAGAACAAACAGTACAATTGAAGGAAGAAGGTTCACATGAGAAGAAGAAACGAGGGAATGTCACCTGGAAAGAATAC
>JMFS01065108.1:0-15133 GCA_000699545.1 Podiceps cristatus
CCAAAACATTCTATGATTCTATGATACACTCGACAGTGTAAGTCAGTATCAGGGAGAGAAGGCAGAAAAGAAAATCAAAAAGGAGGAATAGGAACACAAAGGGCGAGGGGGGGAAGAAAGACAGAAAGGGGAGAAAAGAGAAACATAGTGGTAATGAAGGAAGAGTCATCCAAAGACCAAAGGCACATAACATCTGATGACAGGAGAAAAAAAAGCAATTTTCTTTGTCCTCCTGCCCTATTTGCAGTTCTTAACCCCCCAACTTCTGTAGAAGAGTTTTTCTGGTGTTTGTTTGTTTGTTTGTTTTTAATCTCAGTAATATAAAAAACACTGTTTTCTAGTTTTGAGGATACAGAAAAAAACATGAAAATGTAAGACTAGCCCAAAAAAGTCAAAGTATGCCTGTGCTAGGTGCTGCTGTGTCGTGCAGAGATGACTGAATCCGGACACGATCTGGACAGTTACCCTGCAGCTGTACGGCGGCACGAGCCTGTGCTGTGCTCCAGGCTCCTGGGCCAGTCTGCACCTGCAATAGCATGCCCGTACCACCCTGAAGTCTGCTAGGTAGCCCAGAACGCAAGTAAAAAAGTCTCACAGCGTTGCCTTTTAAAAGGTCTCTGTAGTCCACAGCTGACTCAGGGCTCAAAATTATCTACCTCATCAACTAAGGACCTAAAGAGAATCAGGCAGGTTCTCCTTTGCGATGACACATAAGGATGACACTTAAAGGATACCTCATCGTATACCTGTCGCTGCTGACAAGAGGATCTTCACAACAATCTAATCTAACCCATTACTGCTGTCCTCATTTTACAGGCGGGAAGGGGTGTAAGCACATAACCTAAAGCACTGCAAAGTTCAATGCCAGCATCAGAATTGAAGAGCTCTTGTCTCTCAGTCCTCCTTTGCTCACATCTCTGAACTCCAGAGACAGAACATTTTTTTTTTTTTTTTTTAATTTGAAATAAGGTATCTCAAAGTATCATAGGGAAAAAAATCTTTTAAATTGAATTTGGCATTCTAGCTAAACATTTTAAGAGATGTAAATTGCAACAAGTTCTGCAACAGAAAGCTTTCTATGGTCCAATGCTTTCTGGTAATTTCAGGAAAAAAAAAAAAGAGTAGAAAATCTGACCTTTTCAATAAGAAAGTAAACACTTTGACCCAATTCCTTTTTTTGAGGGGAAAAAAAGAAAATACAATCAACAACAAAAAAGCCTTCCATTTCAAGTCTTTTATTTTCATTCAAATAGGAAATAAATATAAATTTGAAACCTCAATAGTTGCAAAGTGGAATTGAAGGCCTTTGGCCAGCTCTTTTTCTCTCTTGCAATCACTTTGTGACACATATCAGAAAGTTTGGCCACCCCTGATATATGTACATATTAGAGTGTGCACTCAGTGTTTGAAATACAGTGTATGAAATTGCTCACAGCACATTAAGAATGCTCAGCAATGTGCAATTTTAGGGTCGCACTTCATGCCGTAAGACACATTGTGCTGTTAGCAATCTTTTTTCTCTCACTAAGCACACATTATTTGAGTTTTCTAGTTGAGCATACACCTAAACGAATTTGTACTGTTTTTAAAGTGGGCCATAAATTATCATCAAAGACTGGGGTCTCAAATCAGCTGTTATTTGAAGATGATCTGCTTCTTCTCAAAGTCCTATATCATCCTTACATCAATATCCTTTATAGCAAAGCATGAATTCAGAGGATATATAACCTACAAGCCCAATTAAAAAGGCATTACATACAAATTGCACATTGAAGGTAGCGTGGGTATTTAAAAACAAAACTCTGTCCTCTCACAGATTTTTTGTTTGACCTTTCTTAATTTCCTTACTTTATTTTCCTTTTCAAGGACTTTCAAGGATGACTGCTTTTCATCCATTTTTCCCAATAAAAAATAGTGGTAGCTGCCTCCACTTTACTACACTCTCTTTCACTTCCTCTACAGGGGGTTGATCGACCCATCCTTTAAAAGGGGGAAAAAATCAACTTTGGGGAGCACCTGTCAAATAAGTAAGTTGCACAGTGATGTGACTCTGTGTGTGTGTGTGAGAGAGAGAGAGAGAGAGAGAAATCAAATAAAATCCAGAGCTGAAAAAATGACTCACTGTATGTAGCATAGAAGAAAAATCATGATGAAGTTCTGAGCTAACTCACATAATGCTTTCAGGAATCAGAAAAATGACACTGTCAAAACACAACATTAGTTTTCAGAAGCCTCCAGGCAAAATTTTATTTATTTAAAGTTAGCTCCTATTTTAATAACAAAAATGTGGCAGCATATTCTACATCAAAGAAAAAACTTTTCCTAATGTTTCCATTCCTCTTATGAAGTACCGGAGCTGAAGGAGTGGAGCTGTCTTTCTCTAAATAATTACGTGAGTGGCAGGTTCTCAACCTGAGAAAGCTTTTTGTCTGCACTGGGGACCGTAGCATAAAGAGAATCACATTTGGGTTGCCTAATCTGAGCAGCAATATGAGATATTCTGACTTTTAGTGTTTAAATAGTTAGTTTTAAACAAGATCCATAACAATGAAAGGCAAGTCCTGAATCAACATCTTGGTACACTGCGGTTAGTGCCGTGATGAAGGAGGAGTACAAATAAGAAGCACATCCACGGGCTATCGCGCTCCAGTCACGACCTATTAGCCACATTCCTTGTGGCAGTGCCCAGGAGAGATGCCCCCGACAGCAGGATGGCAACAGCTGGAGGCTCCCCTTGCATAAGCCCCTCCTTTCAGGCATCCTCCCCTTCAGACGCCAGACCAAAGCTCGCCGTTAGTCAAAGCATTTACCATTGTACACCTTGTTGAAAGGATGAGAGATATGTTTTAAAGTGCAATTCTGGATCTCTTTCCTGGAATCTAGGCAAATCAGAGAGCTGGGCAATCACCAACTGCATGAAGTTTAAGAAGGGCAAGTGCCAGGTTTTGCACCTGGGACACAGCAACCCTGGCTGTACCTACAGACTGGGGAGTGAGGGGCTGGAGAGCAGCCCTGTGGAAAGAGATCTGGGGGTTCTGGTCAACGGCAAGTTGAACACGAGCCAACAGAGGGCCATGGCAGCCAAGAGGGCCAACCATGCCCTGGGGTGCATCCAGCACTGCATCCCTAGTCAGTCGAGGGAGGTGATTGTCCCGCTCTGCTCCGCACTGGTGCGGCCCCACCTTGAGTACTGTGAGCAGTTTTGGGCACTGCAGTATAAAAAGGATAAAAAGCTACTGGAGAACATCCAGAGGAGGGCCACGACGTTGGTGAAGGGTTAAGAGGGGAAGCCGTATGAGGAGCAGCTGAAGTCACTCTGTCTGTTCAGCCTGGAGAAGAGGAGACTGAGGGGAGACCTCATCGTGGTCTACAGCTTCCTCACAAGGGGAGGAGGAGGGACAGGTGCTGGTCTCTCTGGCAACCAATGACAGGACCGGGGGAATGGCAGGAAGATGTGCCAGGGGAAGTTTAGGTTGGATATTAGGAAGAGATTCTTCACCCAGAGGGTGGTGGAGCCCTGGAACAGGCTCCCCAGGGGAGCAGTCACGGTGCCGAGTCTGACAATATTCACGAAGCACTTGGACAACGTCCCCAGACACGTGGTGTGAATCTTGGGGTTGTCCTATGCAGGGACGGGAGTTGGACTCCATGATCCTCGTGGGTCCCTTCCAACTCAGGACATTCTATGATTCCATGAACCTCTATTTATTCCTTTGTTCTTCATACGTTAATCTTGTATAGTTACAACTATCAATAGTGAGACAGCAGTCCAGGGTCCTGTCCTTCAAAGACACCCTGTACATAAAGAATAACCCCTTAGGTCCCTAGACCTGTTGTTTGCCTTTTTAGCTTGACTTCCCCACCGGTTCCTAATAATACCGTTCCTTTGGCACTGGCTTCTTGTCTGCGGTTCCTTTCTATTATTTCATGTCATTTAACACCTCCTGCTTTGAACCTTAGCAGATCCAGCTCTGGAGCTGTGCAAATTTGGTTCAGTTACAAAAGGCTGTACATTTGCATGTATCTGGGTCTTCCTGCAGAACGGCTGGGTCTGTGTGGGAGTAGGACTGAACTTTGTTGCAACGAGTTAACTCTTACATCTGAGAAATGTATTTCTTCCTTCTGGACCCCTGCTCTATAAGCAACAAAATAAACTACTGTCAAGGCAGCTACCAGCAAAAGCACGGGAATCGGAGAAAGCGAAGCAACGCTTGTGTGAAGTTGCGCCCCTAGTGCAATGTCACAACTACTGTCTCCTTGTCAGGTGGGGTTATGGCAATAATACGATGTACCAAGGACATGATGGTTATTGAGCACTGTCAACAGCTGTCAGCAGGAGTTGCAGGAGAATATAGGCTGCTGCCTGATGGAGCCCAGAAGAGAGATTCGTCCTTTCTACCATGGCAAAATCTAAAGCCTCTCATGAGTAACAGAAAGCAGTAGCGCTAGCTGCCTGGTGATGGGGCTTTGAGGCTGAAGTCTCTCTGGTAGCTGTGCTCCTGCAAAGCAAACACCCCTGCTTGGGGGACTGCGGAGCGCGGAGGAGCCCGTCTCCCAGTAGCATCACCACAGAGACCTGCCTGCGGTCAGGCTGCAGAGGCGGCCTCCAGCGCGTGTGTGGCCATCCCAGCGACCAGTGCGTGTGTGGCTGTCCCAGCGACGGCCAAGGCAAATCTTATGGAACGGACGTGTAAAGTGCTTTGGGATCGCCAGGGATGAATCATGCTGCAAAATATATCATTGATATTACTAGATGTATTATAGACTTCTCCTGTGATCTGAGACTGCTGCAGGCAGTGTGCTGGGAGAAAAGCTCTCCAGATTGTGCTCATGCAAATCACTATCTGTGATCACATTCATTCTGGTTCCCACTACAACATTACTTTCACACTCTTGTGTGCTGCTCACTCAGTCTAAACTTTTTGTTATTGCAGGTTGTATGACTACAACATAGCATCTCTTTGCCAACACCTTTACAAGGGTGAGAAAACATACAAATATGGAGATAGAGGCACAAGAAAACTAGTGGATATGCTTAAACTTACCCAGGAAAGGGGCGGTGTGATCCCAACCCATGCCTCCCGACTCTGGTGTGCCCTAACAGGTTACTAGATGGAGGCAGCTGTCAATTTATCCAGAGTGTTCAGTTCAGCTTATCTTTTTGTTCTGAAATGTTATTTCCTCCTGAACTGGAGATCTGCATAATTTAGAGAAGAGTTGGAATTTATGAAAGCTGGGAAAAGCAAACGTGAAATCTGACCTATTTTGAGCACATCCTGGTTTTACCATGGACAGTAACTCTGGTCAGCTGGGTTACATTATGCAAACGGTATTTCAAAATGATTTAGGATTAAATGATACAATCACAAAATAGCAATATAATAGGAAATGGAGGATGAGCAGACATATCCAAGAAATGGTTTTCAAACATTGCAAATGAAATGGAGAGTCAAGGCAATGACAAGGAGACTGCTGCCAGTGACATATCCTGTGAGAAGATCCTCAGAACAACCTGACTATCTGGGAATACAGTGAAAAAGCAGACAGTTCTCTAAAAATGAAAAAAGCAGGAAACCACGGGCAAATCCTAGCCATGAATTAATCCAACAGAAGTCAAAGCCAAGAAATTGTGAGCAGTGAGTCATCGGTAAAAGGGCACTTGCATGTAACATACGGGTTCAGTTCACAGGTACCCAGTCTGTTTTTTAAAATTAAAATTTAAAATATGTCAAAAATATTCAGTGTTCAGATGAAAGTTGAAAAAAAGAAGCTTTCAAGATCGCAAGTCTGTATTTTGAATGTTTGGCTAATACATCAACACAGGCTGCCTTGCCAAAAATATTAAAATACAACTAAAGAGATCATAAATTAGTAAATTGTCAAGTATTCTTAATATGTATTCCCAATGCCAGACATTTGTAATAGTAAAAGCAGGTTACATAAATAACAAGTGCCAGTTAGTTCTCAGATTGCTCAGGACAGTTTAACACACAGAATAAACTAGGTTTGCTTCAGCAAACCCATCCTGAGAGAAGTAACAAAGATTTAACTTGGACACATGAAAAGTTTCTATCTTTTAGGATTTCAGTGTTCATTTAGAGAACTATTATACCATGCAGTACAAACCTTTTATTAAATCAGTGCATTCATTTATTTGAAATAAAAGTTTTATTCAATCACTGTATTTTGATAGACTAGACTACTGCACATAGGTGGGAGATAATGGATTGAACAGGATGTCCTTGAAGGAGAAGAGCTGCTTCAGATCACCTCTCTAATACTCAGGAGACATCCTGCTTCCAGCGCCCGTCAGGCTTCTGAACGCTAAGAGGAAGGATGCCCCATGCTATCTGGTGTAACAAATCAGCTCCTGAATCACCTCACTATAAAACTCACTGGGAAAAAAAAAAAATTAAATAATCTCTGCTTAAAATATCTCAATGTCATTTTAAAATCTATTTAGGAAGATCAGCTCTGGTGCCTTTATAGCAGCTTAGCCATGTGCATTGTAAAGGCTCACTGGTACTGTAGCCATCACTGGGTTTTGAAATGAGTAAAATGCAAAGTTATTAAATCAGTTTTGGTCTTGCAATCCCATTTGATCAGTTCACTTTAACATGATTTCAAGCAATTAAAGAAATTGATATACAGAGATTTTTAAAAGCGGGAGACAAAATTTCACTGACACAGAGAACTATAACAAGACATAGATTTCTTTTGGAAAGAAAAAAAAAAAGAGAAGATGTGTAAGCCATATTCTAACACTTGTTACAGCAGAGAAAGGAAAAATTAAAACCTCGAGTTACATTTCTAAAGACATTTTCCCACCTATTACATAGCCCTTCTGTGTTCTGAGTGTTGGAACCTAGATCAGCCAATTTTTTGTGTAATAATATGCATGTGAATTTTTTTTCCTGCAGGCTTAGTAAAAATCAGAGAAACAGAAAATTTGTGTATAAAGTCCTCAACACCAGTGTCTTAGCACAGTATGTGAATTCATAGTCTCAGGATTAAAACCTGCTGGGGTAAACCCTCAGCAAAGCTAGTCATGGAAAAAACCAAAAAACAAAAACCAAACTCAAACATCAACCAAAAAAACAACAAACCCTGCATCTCTAAATTCTGAGAATTAGATGTCTTTCCCCCTTTTCACTAAAACACATGTATAGGTGTACGTGCCTGTCTCCCCACCTCCTGTCTTTCGTTACAAAGAAAGTGAGAAAGAGCTCTGTGAAACAACTTAATCACAGTAGGACTCAGTAATGATGATGACAGTATCGCAGTGTAAGGCAGATAAAATGGTGTTACTTCTTTCTATTGTAAAAGTCTTAGGTGTCTATATGGAGCAGCACTTCGCTCACCTTATCAATGTTGAGCAAATTGCCTTGTTCATGCTTAAAACACCGCAGCCCCGTTTATAGTTTTAGATACTCACACCACTTAGAAGCTGTATGAAACCTCTCAAGCACAAAAAGTCAGCAAACTTTTATTTTTTTAGCAGTTCACAAAGTAAACCTGTTGAAGTTCTGGTTGTCTCAAAAAAAGGAAAAGGTTTGCTTTCTGTTGTGAAAAAAAAAAACAACAACAACAACAAAAAACCCCCACTGTTTTTCAGGCCAGTGCATTCTGCTGCCATTTTCAATGCACATCTATTGGGGAAAAGGAGGATAGTCATGAATCTTGCAGGAAAAGCAGGTTTTTTTAGAAGTAAATATCCTGTCACCTTAAAATATGCAGTACAAAAGCCAAGATCAACATGTTTCAGTATCTTTTTTAAACCCACTATGAAAAAAATGATTGCTACAGGAGACATGGTCAAACTTATGCCATCTACTTGGCTTCCATATGTATCTATGAAACAAGCTTCATCCTCATCTGTCTGAAGGTACTCTCTCCGTCTCTTCTCCTGTTTCAGTCCAGCTTGTGTCTCTGGTCTGTAAGCACTCCACACTGAGAGAAATTATGTACTGGTATTTCCAGGGAGAAGTAAGAAAATAATTTAGTCTTCTAAAAGAGTAGGATTCAAACAAAATGGGCACATTCAGGTATTAACAAAATTTTTTTGATCATGGGAAAGAACAAGGATCAAATATGTTTAAGTCTAACTTAAAAATGATACTGAATGCTCGTGAACAATTTTTTTTTATTTTTTTTTTTTTCCTTAAGAAAATTGAATACATCCATGTATTTTACGCTGGTATATAAAAAAGCTCTTTCCTTCCCCCTCCCAAAAGTATCTGAATAACTGAAAAAAAAGTAATTCTTACTAAAGCGGATGGCAGCTCTACTATATTACTTCTTTAGTCACTGGTTTCGTATCAGCTGCCACCAAGTGCGTATCTGGTAGCAGGTAAGAAAACGAAGCTGGAGTGCCAAGTCCACCTCTTAGTCACCCCGATGTAAACTTACTGCCATGCAGTTGACTTTTGTGGAGGTATCTCAGATATATGCTGGTCCAAGAGAAGGACAACTGGAGTGCTGGTCACGTAGCTCCAGTGCTCACGCACTGGAAGAGAAGCAATGAGAATATGTAAATGTAGAACACAGGCAAGGTAAAGGTTTGATACTCCTTCTTGAAGGTTTGTTTTTATATCCTTTGTCTGAAAATAAGATTTCTCTACAGTGCCTTACTGCCTCAAGCAAAGTCCAAAAGGCTTTCTCTTCTATACTGATCTAATATCATGTTATGAGTAAAATACCAGTTGCAATGAAATCGATAGGAGCTTCACCTGTGTGTCTGAGCCTGTTTTAATGACAGTGGTGGTAAAACTCCTGTTGATTTTCTGGAGAAGAGTGAAGCCCTGGGGAATACTGGTAGGTCTTTAATAAGAACTGCCTACCAGATATAAAGCACAAGGATACCCACTATTGCCTCAGACAGCAGGATGGCAAATCCTAGTCTGGCCACCATCTTAATTATTTGCTTTGGTAAAATATGCATCCTGAATATCCCTCTGAATAATTCTTCCCTGGTGCAAGAAAAGGGTTAAAGTCTGGCCCCAAATAAGGTCTTCATGAGTTGGCCCGAAGTCAGTAAATTCAACATAAAATTGAAAGGAATCAAGTCTTTAAAAATAGTATAGGAGCTAATGTTCAGGTTTCACCTCCAACCAAAAGATCTGAAGTTATAATCAGCTTATTGTAACCAAGCCTAAATATATCAAACAAAAAACCTGATGTGATCAGAGCAACTGACATCTCCCAAGAGCCACCTGCTATTACCAGAACATATCTAAAAATAAGTGAGAAAAAAGCACAATATTTTGAAAAGAAACCTTTATTGTTCATACAAAGCTGATTGATTCTCACATATTAAGAGGCACCATTAACAAGCTAAACATGACTTTGCTTAAATCAAACAATATTGCTTAATGAAAGTATCGAACACAGTTATGATCAATTCTTTTTTCTCTCCTGGATGGAATGTGTGTTTTGGTATCAACTCATCTCTTTTAAACTGCTAGCTTAGCCAGCAAGTTATATGAATAACTTCCTTGCCAGGTAAATCCACTACAGGTACTAAAGTCAGAGCTGGGGTCTTCTTGCCCAAATGTTTTTCAAGGTATTCTCGCAGTCCTAAAATAGAAACAAAACAACTCATGAATAATTTTTGTCTTTGTCTCATTTCCTATTGTGTCTCGTCTCTTAAAAACAATTTCTAAATACACTCTTGAAAATTATTGTGGAGTAGCAATTAACAAAAGCAATTAAATGCAACTCTAAGCTTTCACTTTATATAGAAGGAAGAATCATCATCTCCCACCTCCTCATCGACTAATTTGAGATTAACTTTACACATTGCCTAAGGCCATAATTCAGCAAAACAGTTAAAAGCTTGTTTTCAACCTTGAGTGAGTGAGTGGTCTGTTGATCACAGATATAGCAAGCTGAAACTAACTGCAGGTAGTAAAAATAACTAAAGGCCAGTTGAAATTCAGTTCTTTGTCATTTTTGATATTTGGATGATCAGCACGTAGTTGCCCGTAAATGGAATTCTGCTCTCAAGTCCCACTGTGGTGCATCAATCTACTAGAAGTTAAAGTGAGCCATTTTTTAAAACATTATGAACATGATTTCCATTTGAAATCAATGGAAGTATGCCACGTTGAAGGTATAATGGAGGAAGTCCGGGGACGGCAACATACAAGACTGCATATCTAGAATTCCAGAGAGATTCAAACTGCTAAAAATACAGAATGTGGCTATAAAGAGCTCTAAAGGTACTGGTATTTGTGGCAGAAGTTTGTAAATTTAAAGTCCATTATGGGAACAGAATTCATAATGGAGAAGATCTAATAAGGAGAATACGGAAGAAAACTAAATAATGGAAAATTTAAACTCAGCATCAAGACATTTCTGGTCATGTTGCAGCCTCAGTGGACATGCTAGAAATCCAGCCACACAGAACGCTTAAAGATGACTACTGAAAATGTTCCAAATGTCCCTAAAAAATACAGTTTCCTAATGGTAAGGCATGGCCTGCATGGGTTTTGGTTTGGTATTCCTGTCTGCAGCTTCTGTGGTTATAGCAGTTTTTTCTGACACTAAACAATCTTGGCTAGAGAGGGTGTAAAGAGGGCAGAACTTGAAGACTGTCAGAGGTTTTTTTTTTTTTTGGCGTCACTGTCTGTGAAACTGTGAATAGGTGGTTCAGTCAAAGTGTTACCTCATCCAGGATAAAACAGGAATTTTGCAATTGTATTTACTGAAGCCAAAACTCATCTCTCTTGTTACCTGGCAGCAGTAGCATAAATTAATAACGACAATGCTACATACAAAATATTGCAAAGACAGCACCAGTCTTCTGAAATTCTGCTGACTTCCTTTTGTACTCACTTCATTGACATCAGAGGTGAAAACAAAGATGAGCCAAAGATCAACAGCCACCTCAAAGGTCAAAAGACTTCTTCATGTTGTATATTAAAAGGGACTCGGTCTATGTATTGCAGATACTCAGCAGTGACCCGATAATTAAGCACCAGCTAACATTTTCATTCTAAACTTGACTTCAGAAAATATAGCTGTGCTGACCCAGAAGGTATTAAGTAGAAGTGGGTAAAATCAAGCCACCTCAAAAATCACCAATTCCACCCTATCAAAATTACACTTTCTTTTTTTCCTCAATTAAAATTGTGAAAATATAATTTTAGTCTTTAACTCCCCTCCCCCCAGGCTTAAGAGCTGTGAAACAGTGCGAAAAGCTACCATAACAAAATCAGGTTTTACTTTCAAAGGGACAATTTGAAAGTGAGGCTATCTGCAAATATAACGCCTTTTTTTTTTTTTTTTTTTTTTTTGAGGTGGCCAAAACAGCCATAAGTATTTACATTTGAACACGTCCTAGTGGACTTGGTTGCCAGCCAGAAAGAGCCACCTTTCCAAAAGACCACCCCCTTTTCTACTGGAAATGCAAACTGCTGCAGCAGACCCTACATGTGTAATTGAAATGTGGGTGAAAATCTGGGACATACGACTCTAAATGTTTTATTGTTCTTATAAATCAAATAGTTTGATATGAAAACATTCTACCTTAAATGTGCATCTTTGTACGTTTAAAAACTGTGGAATAAAGTCTGCTTGTGCAATTTTCCCCTGAAAAGAGGGGACTGGGTCTTCTAAAACAGTAAAAATCCCTCTAAGGTCCCACAGAAGACAATGCCCAATTAGTAATCTGTGTCACCCTAGGTAATCACAGCTGACACAATCCAAAAATTGGCAGCTATGTATTTTACCCACTATAATAAGTTACTCTAAATCCTCCAACACTAATTGTATATTTTTAATGATGTGACACTAATAAAGACACAATCTATATTTTTTTACTCATGCAAATTATGTTTTTACATAAATAAGAGCCTCAGTCATGGGTATGACTGTCTTCTTAAGTATATAACTTTGTTCAAATACAAAGATTCCAAAAATTTCTTTCCTTTACAGCACTTATGGAAGTCTTTGCTCAGTTGAATGTCATACTTATAAAAGTTGATCTTGAAAGTGAAAACAAGTAAAGGACAGAGGGTTACAGTGAGTGTGTTTACTAGAGCTTTAACAGGAGATATATATGATCGATATCGATCTTAAAGTTATTAAATCTGCCCTGATACAGAATTTTTATTAAAGTACAACAAAACCAGCTGATTAGCAAGCAGCAAACAAGTAGTGTGCATTGCATGTGTTCTCATTTCATTTCCTGTGACAGTCAGCATTAATTATTATTACTACATGAAATTTGCCGAAAGCAGGCGAACTTCATCCCGTAAGATGGATCCCTGCTACTCCCAACTGATCAGCAGAAGTTCAGGGCACAGGTTCTATACAGAGCTTCTTTCTCCACCAATCTGCATTTTCCTATTGACCGGGGTATGGCTGAGGGATATGGACATAACCAAAACTTAAAATGAACAAAAATAATTCAAAGTCTTTCCCTCTCTCACCACAAATTCTGGCATTACAATCTATTTCTGCCATTCCCCTGTAAGGACAGGACACTGAGAACCACAGTTTGATGATCTCTCATGCTGACTCAGCAGCCCTTCCATGTAACATGGCACAATCTAACACCATAAGCTATTGTTTTTAAAGGCGCTTCTCACACGAAGTAGATAAAACAATGTTCTGGGACCCCCTGAAGGGTCACTCCAAATGATGAGGAAAATGATTTTTACATCTGTGCTGTCACTGGCTTCAGCAAAAAATGAGGTGAGGCCACAGAATCCACTTATGTTCCCAAAATTGGGTCCCCGTTATTGCTGCCGTACCCTTGCTTCAGCGGATCTTTGCAGGGGAGGAGTAATCTAATAGCTCGTATTGAAAATGAAAATGGTAACAAAAAGGAGGATCACATTTAGCCCAGTACATAAAAAATCACTTTCATATTACAACTACTATCTTTCCTTCGCTTTTAACCAAAAGATATTGTTACATTGCTTAGAGCAGGTTTTTAAATCCCTGAGCTAATAAAGCTCCATTGCTTCAGCTGCAGAGATCTGACATGCAGCATGTACTTTGAAAAGACGCGTCACAGGGGATCAGGTTCCGAACAGTTGACTAAGAGTTCCAGTCCCAAAAGATGTGCCCCTGGTGTGCAGAACACTTAACCCTTCGACCAGTACCAACATGACTATTCACAAATTATTGATGTCCCTAAATCCCTGGCAGATTGCAGACAATTCTCGTCTCCCTTGAAGCCAAAGCATATGGTCACTAATGAGATGGATTAAAAAATACATACACACATTCAAGGCTTTGCCACATGAATGTAAAGCCACAGAAACGATAGAAGGTGATTGAACTGGACTGAACACTGTTAAATACATGATTAGCCTCTTGTTATGGATCATTTCCATTGATCTATATACAGTTTCGTAGCATAGTTTAATTAAAGCTGTCTGGAACAAGCCTTAAGTGATCAGGCAGAGCAATGAAAAGGTGAAACACGAGGAACTGGAGACCCCTCCTCCCGTTCTTAAACATCCAGCTGACTGTCTCTGTGGTTTACAACCATAGCAAGGAAGGAGAATGTGCTTTTAAAAAATTATCTGCTTTTACTGCTGTTTATGAGGCTTATGTGCCAGAGAAATCAGTTCAGGATTTTTCCCACACTTTTACTTAAGATAATATAATATAGCAGAATATAAGATTTTAAAACAAAACCTGTACGATTGGCTTGCTTCATTTTAGTTAATACCTTCCTGTTCAAAATAAGCCCAGTAAACAAAAATATACTCTTGGAATATAAAAGTGAGTCACTTTGCAAAATATGATTCTGTGCCGATTTTTTGATGCAGCTGTGAAGATGTTAAATGACAATAATGTGGACATTTTGCATAGTCCAATACTTGTTTTTTCATATGGTACCTTATGGTTTTCTTTATTCCTGATGACATTACTTCATGTTGGTCACTTCTCTGTTAAAGAAACAGGTTTTCAAAATGCTATGCCCACAACAAAAACGGAGGCAACATCTTGTAAACATGTTTCTGTTTTGAACACAGATCAGCTAGATCTTCAAAAAATACTAAGAGTCTACCAGTTCCAGGGAAAACTGGCCAAAGATATGTTACTCAATTTTTTTATAAATTTCTTACAAAATTGTAAAATTTGAAGTCTTTTTTTTTTTTTTTTTTCCTCTTTTTTTTTCTTTTTTCCCCTCAAGTGGGAAACATTCCTATGCACAAAAAGAGGGAAATCGACAATAACTGAACTTAGGAGGATGGAAATGGAACTTGCTTGGGAAGCCAACCACTTCGTTGCCAGAAGGGCAATGAAGCTGGTGAAGGGTCTGGAGAACAAGCCCTGTGAGGAGCGGCTGAGGCAGCTGGGGTTGTTTAGTCTGGAGAAAAGAAGGTTGTGGGGAGACCTCATCGCTCTCAACAAAGCCCTGAAAGGAGGTTGCAGCGAGGTGGGTGTTGGTCTCTTCTCTGAAGTAACAGACGATAGGATGAGCTGCACCAGGGGAGGTTTCGATTGCATATTAGGAAACATTTCTTCACTGAAAGGGTTGTCAGGCCCTGGCACAGGCTGCCCAGGGAGGTGGCGGAGTCACCATCCCTGGGGGTATTTAAAAGACGTGTGGATGTGGTGCTTAGGGACGCGGTTTAGTGGTGGGCTTGGCAGTGACAGGTTAATGGTTGGACTCAATGATCTGAAAGGTCTCTTCCAACCTAAACAGTTCTACAATCCTATGATTATTTATCCTGGTTATTATGCTAATTTCCCTTAGTCATTCTGATTTTGAGTGAGTTACAGTCTCTGCCTACTTATTTATAACATCAGGATAGTGAGGATTTGCATACTTCTAATGATGTAATTAAGTTTTGTTAAGTGTAATTGAGTTTTGTTAAGGACTGGTAACGGGGAGTTCCATGGCACCTTTTGGCAGACCAGATTAGGCACAGCTCCTTCATGCAATACTGATGCTGCACTTCAGTCATTCTGGCCTGGGATATTTATCTAAATATGAGTTAAGTAGCTGCTTTGAATTGCAGGAGAAGTCTGTTGCCATGAAATATGAGACAAATGACCAGTATGAATTTGGATAAGGCTGTGAAACTGCTTTAAACCTGTGGTTACCTAAGCCAGTCTTTGAAACGATGACAATAAAAGAGGGTAGTGGTCAACGGCTCGATGTCCA